>JACYXH010000299.1:352500-457500 GCA_026745465.1 Lota lota | reverse complement strand
GACAGTCATGTGATCTGTAACCATGGAGCATCAATCATTCACCTGCTGTGATAATTAAACATAAACACAGGGAGGGGAGGGAGAGAGAGAGAGAGAGAGAGAGAGAGAGAGAGAGAGAGAGAGAGAGAGAGAGAGAGAGAGAGAGAGAGAGAGAGAGAGAGAGAGGGGGAAGAATAAGAGATGAAAGAAGAGGAGCAGAGACAGAGGGAGTTCGAGGAGCAAGGCAGTGAGAGGAAAGTGTCAGAGGAGAACATTGGATTGGGAGTGTTTTCTTCTTTAAGCGAAGCGTGTTTTCTTTCTTCAAACGAGCCCAGAGAGCGCAGAGAGCGAGGAGGGCGGCGGTGATGTCACGGGGCTAGGCGTGGCGGCGCTGAGATGGAGGTGTGGGTGAGGAGTGTGTTCGCGGCCCTCGCGGTGGTGAACAGCGTGGCGAGCGTGTCCGGGAACCTGCTGGTGCTCCTCCTCCTGCTCCTCAACAAGGAGCTGCGGACCGAGTCCTCCGCCCTCAGCGTGAGCGTGAGCCTGTGTGACCTGGGCCTGGGCCTCAGCGTGCTGCCCCTGGCCGCGCACAGCGGCCTGGCCGGGGGCCCGCCCAGCCAGGGGGCCCTCTGCCAGGCGGGGGGCTTCCTGTTCCTGCTCCTCCAGACCGCCTCCCTGCACTCCCTGGCCTGGCTCACCCTGGGCCGCTTCTCCCAGGTCTGCCTGGCGCTGCGCCCCGGCCGGCTGTGGACGGGCCGACGCACGCTGGGCCCGCTGCTGCTGCTGTGGACCTTCTGCCCGCTCAGCGCCGCCCTGCCCCTGCTGGGGGTGGGCCGCTACGCCTACAGCCGCGCCACCTTCCTCTGCGGGCCCAGCCTGGAGCCGGCGGGCCGGGGGTTGGGCCTGTACGTGCTGCTGCTGGGCGTGGTGCCGCCGCTGGGCGCCGTGGCCGGCCTGCAGGCCTGCATGGCCGCCGCCGCCAGGAGGCAGGCCCGCCGCGGCACCTTCACCTGCAACCAGGACCACTGCTTCTACACCCCCGCCAGCAGCTACACCCGGACCGCCGGCCTGCTGCTGGCCGCCTCAGGTCAGTCCATACCCCTCCCTATTGGTCAGCCTCAGGACCATACCCCTCCCTATTGGTCAGCCTCAGGACCATACCCCTCCCTATTGGTCAGCCTCAGGACAATACCACCTCCCTATTGGTCAGCCTCAGGACAATACCCCTCCCTATTGGTCAGCCTCAGGACAATACCCCTCCCTATTGGTCAGCCTCAGGACAATACCCCTCCCTATTGGTCAGCCTCAGGACAATACCCCTCCCTATTGGTCAGCCTCAGGACAATACCACCTCCCTATTGGTCAGCCTCAGGACAATACCCCTCCCTATTGGTCAGCCTCAGGACAATACCACCTCCCTATTGGTCAGCCTCAGGACAATACCCCTCCCTATTGGTCAGCCTCAGGACAATACCACCTCCCTGTTGGTCAGCCTCAGGACAATACCCCTCCCTATTGGTCAGCCTCAGGACAATACCACCTCCCTGTTGGTCAGCCTCAGGACAATACCCCTCCCTATTGGTCAGCCTCAGGACAATACCACCTCCCTGTTGGTCAGCCTCAGTCCATACCCCTCCCTATTGGTCAGCCTCAGGACAATACCCCTCCCTATTGGTCAGCCTCAGGACAATACCCCTCCCTATTGGTCAGCCTCAGGACAATACCACCTCCCTATTGGTCAGCCTCAGGACAATACCCCTCCCTATTGGTCAGCCTCAGTCCATACCCCTCCCTATTGGTCAGCCTCAGGACAATACCACCTCCCTATTGGTCAGCCTCAGGACAATACCCCTCCCTATTGGTCAGCCTCAGGACAATACCACCTCCCTATTGGTCAGCCTCAGTCCATACCCCTCCCTATTGGTCAGCCTCAGGACAATACCCCTCCCTATTGGTCAGCCTCAGGACAATACCCCTCCCTATTGGTCAGCCTCAGGACAATACCACCTCCCTATTGGTCAGCCTCAGTCCATACCCCTCCCTATTGGTCAGCCTCAGGACAATACCACCTCCCTATTGGTCAGCCTCAGTCCATACCCCTCCCTATTGGTCAGCCTCAGGACAATACCCCTCCCTATTGGTCAGCCTCAGGACAATACCCCTCCCTATTGGTCAGCCTCAGGACAATACCCCTCCCTATTGGTCAGTCTACGCCCTGATGGGAGCTGTCCCATGATCCTTAACGTTTCTATTACAATCCATACTGGTTTGTGCATGTGTGTGTGTGCATGTGTTGTTTGTGTGCGTGCGTGTTTGTGCGTGCGTGTTTGTGCGTGCATGTTTGTGCGTGCGTGTTTGTGCATTCGTGTTTGTTCGTGCGTGTGTGTTTGTGCGTTCGTGATTGTGCGTGCGTGTTTGTGCGTGTGTCAGGGTGTGTGTTGGTGTGCTGGCTGCCCTACCTCTCTGTGGGCGTGTACCAGGCTGTGAGTGGACAGGCCGTCCCAGAGGAGGTGAGCTGCCTGTCAGCCGGGCTGCTGCTGTGCTGCCCCTCTCTCAACCCCTGGAGCTTCTCCATGAGCCAGACGTAAGACCCTCATCATCATCACTCCTTCACACTAGCAGATCAACTACCAAATAAAGTGTGTCTGTGTGTGCGTGTTTCTCTGCGTGTGCGTGTGTGTGTGTGTGTGTAGCAGCTACAGGGCAGCTCTGAGGAGGGGTGTTGCCAGGGTAACGCAGGTGTTTTACCGATCAGGAAAAACATCTCAGAGTCCACCACAGAGCTCCGCCCACTCAACGGACCTGGCCAATCGCAGCACAGCAGCGACCACCCTACGATCCCAGCGACCGACATTACATCCACCACCACTAACCCCGCCCCTCCCTATGACCTCTGACCTCCACCTACCTGGTTGACGACCTCCAAGTAGAGGGCCAGGGTGGTGCTGTGGTCCAGACCACACATCTTCCACTGGCAGGTCCCCCCCGTGCCGATCTCCTGCACACACACACATCAATACACACACACATACACATCAATACACACACACACACACATCAATACACACACACATACACATCAATACACACACACACACACATCAATACACACACATCAATACACACACACACACACATCAACACACACACACACATCAATACACACACACATACACATCAATACACACACACACACATCAACACACACACACATCAATACACACACACATACACATCAATACACACACACACACATCAACACACATACACATCAATACACACACACACATACACATCAATACACACACACATCAATACACACACACACACACACATCAACACACATACACATCAATACACACACACACACACACACATCAATACACATACACATCAATACACACACACACACACATACACATCAATACACACACACATCAATACACACACACATACATCAACACACATACACATCAATACACACACACACACACATCAATACACACACACACACACATTAATACACACACACATCAATACACACACACACACACACATCAACACACATACACATCAATACACACACACACACACATACACATCAATACACACACACACATCAATACACACACACACATTAATACACACACACACACACACACACATCAATACACACACACACACACACACATTAATACACACACACATCAATACACACACACACACACATCAACACACATACACATCAATACACACACACACACACACACATTAATACACACAAACATTAATACACACACACACACACACATTAATACACACACATAAACACACATTAACCCCCCCCCCCCAGATTCTGACTCACGTTCTCGGAGACACAGGGGCCCTTGGCGTTGAGGGAGACACACGGACCGATGGCCCCCGACACCTTGATCTCCCTGGAGGTCTGGGGGAGGGACGCATTATCACCACGCACTGTTACCACGACTACTCCTACTGTTACCACGACTACCCCTACTGTTACCACGACTACCACTACTGTTACCACGACTACCACTACTGTTACCACGACTACCCCTACTGTTACCACGACTACCACTACTGTTACCACGACTACCCCTACTGTTACCACGACTACTGTTACCACAACTACCACTACTGTTACCACAACTACCACTACTACTAACACGACTACCACTACTGTTACCACGACTACCACTACTGTTACCACGACTACCACTACTGTTACCACGACTACCGCTACTGTTACCACGACTACCACTACTGTTACCACAACTACTAACACGACTACCACTACTGTTACCACGACTACCACTACTGTTACCACGACTACCACTACTGTTACCACGACTACCACTACTGTTACCACAACTACCACTACTACTAACACGACTACCACTACTGTTACCACGACTACCACTACTGTTACCACCACCACACTACTACCACTTCTATTACATACAGATTGTAAAATACATGTTATATTCAGACTGTTAATATTGGATCGTTTAATTTAAATTGTAAAGATGTGATCACACAATTCTGATTAAAAATGTTATTATCACATCCATTCTGATTGTTAAAATGTTATTATCTCATCCATTCTGATTAAAAAAGGTTATTATCACATCCATTCTGATTCAAAATGTTATTATCACAGCCATCTGTGATCTGTCATAATCTGATTGTGTGCAGATACATCACAGGTGGATGTGTATTGATCACAGAACAGCAATGCTTTTCTCCTGCTGACCATTCTTCTGACTGTGATGAATGAATGAATGAACCACTGAAGGTGAAACATGCGACATGAGGTGTAAATGGATGAAATTCAACATTCACAAATGTTCAATGTAAGGGTGAAGGTTATCTGATGAATAAAAACTAAACTCTTCAAACTGTTATTTCATGGGGGCTGCCAATAGTGCATCACAGCTATATTGAACCTATATGAAGCATATATGAACACAGTAACATAATAACTACCTTGATCTCCAGCGTGGCAGCGAACGCCATCTTGAAGGAGCCCTGTTCGTCTTTAGCGAACACTCTCTGGAACGTCTGCTTGAACAGAGACGTGTTGAAGGAGTCCGCCATCACCATGTAACCCCTAAAACACACACACACACACACACATCACCATGTAACCCCTAACACACACACATCACCATGTAACCCCTAAAACACACACATCACCATGTAACCCCTAAAACACACACATCACCATGTAACCCCTAAACACACACACACATATATCACCATGTAACCCCTAAACATACACACACACATCACCATGTAACCCCTAAAACACACACACACACACATCAGCATGTAACCCTTATAACACACACACACACACACACACGTGTGAGTGAGTCGTGTTAGTGAGTGAGTGAGTCATGTGTTACTGAGTGAGTGAGTCATGTGTTAGTGTTAGTGTGTGAGTGAGTCATGTGTTAGTGAGTGAGTGAGTCATGTGTTAGTGTGTGAGTGAGTCATATGTTAGTGTGTGAGTGAGTCATGTGTTAGTGAGTGAGTGAGTGAGTCATGTGTTAGTGTGTGAGTGAGTCATGTGTTAGTGTTAGTGTGTGAGTGAGTCATGTGTTAGTGTGTGAGTGAGTCATGTGTTAGTGTTAGTGTGTGAGTGAGTCATGTGTTAGTGAGTGAGTGAGTGAGTCATGTGTTAGTGTGTGAGTGAGTCATGTGTTAGTGTTAGTGTGTGAGTGAGTCATGTGTTAGTGTGTGAGTGAGTCATGTGTTAGTGTGTGAGTGAGTCATGTGTTAGTGTGTGAGTGAGTCATGTGTTAGTGTGTGAGTGAGTCATGTGTTAGTGTTAGTGTGTGAGTGAGTCATGTGTTAGTGTGTGAGTGAGTCATGTGTTAGTGTGTGAGTGAGTCATGTGTTAGTGTGTGTGTGAGTGAGTCATGTGTTAGTGTGTGAGTGAGTCATGTGTTAGTGTTAGTGTGTGAGTGAGTCATGTGTTAGTGTTAGTGAGTGAGTGAGTCATGTGTTAGTGTGTGAGTGAGTCATGTGTTAGTGTGTGAGTGAGTCATGTGTTAGTGTTAGTGTGTGAGTGAGTCATGTGTTAGTGTTAGTGAGTGAGTGAGTCATGTGTTAGTGTGTGAGTGAGTGAGTCATGTGTTAGTGTGTGAGTGAGTCATGTGTTAGTGTTAGTGTGTGAGTGAGTCATGTGTTAGTGTGTGAGTGAGTCATGTGTTAGTGTGTGAGTGAGTGAGTCATGTGTTAGTGTGTGAGTGAGTCATGTGTTAGTGTTAGTGAGTGAGTGAGTCATGTGTTAGTGTGCAGTACCCCGTGTGGTTGGGGCAGCACTTCATCTCCAGCAGGCCCGTCTGGTCCAGGGCGCAGGCGTAGATGTCCATGATGTGACCGTTAGTAGACGCTCTACTAGCTAGCGCCTCGTAGTGCTAAAACACACACACACACACACACACGTTGAGTACATGTAGGTGTGTTCTACAGGTGTGTTCTATGTAGGGTGTGTTCTACAGGTGTGTTCTATGTAGGGTGTGTTCTACGTAGGGTGTGTTCTACGTAGGGTGTGTTCTACAGGTGTGTTCTACAGGTGTGTTCTACAGGTGTGTTCTACGTAGGGTGTGTTCTACGTAGGGTGTGTTCTACGTAGGGTGTGTTCTACAGGTGTGTTCTACAGGTGTGTTCTTTGTAGGGTGTGTTCTACAGGTGTGTTCTACAGGTGTGTTCTACAGGTGTAGTACCTTGGTGGCCTTCTTCATGTACTTGGCGTTGTCCTTCTCTATGTCGTGCCAGGAGCGGATGGGGGTCTTGAGTTCGTCCCCCACCACCATGCCGGGCCCCTGGGTGGCCGGGCCCCCGATGAAGGTCATGATGCGGGCCCCGGTGTTGGGGAAGGTGCACTGCAGGGGGGCAGAGTAGCAGGCTCACTTCCACACTAACCACCACATGGCTCCAAGCATATCCCATCAATACAATCAACAACGTCAGCCCACAGCACTAGCACAGGGCTAATGCTAACCCAGACCACAACCCTAGCACAAGGCTAATACTAGATAACAACATTAGCACAAGGCTAATGCTAACCCATACCACAACACTCACAGCACAAAGCCTCCTCTTAAATCAAGAGGCTGAGGACCAGTCCTAGTTCTTACCTCCAACAGTCCCACAGCGATGGACATGGCCACGCCCAGAGAGCGAAGGGGTCTCTTGCCCTGCGTGACGGGCCAGGGGTCTCTCTGCAGCTCCCCCAGAAGGTCTGTCAGGTTCATGTCAATCTTCTGCACCGGCTGGAGGAACCTGGGAAACAAAGATACCTGCTGTCATCGTTTAGCCCTCCATGAGGTCTACTGGGTCCTTCTAACCCTCCATGAGGTCTACTGGGTCCTTCTAACCCTCCATGAGGTCTACTGGGTCCTTCTAACCCTCCATGAGGTCTACTGGGTCCTTCTAACCCTCCATGAGGTCTACTGGGTCCTTCTAACCCTCCATGAGGTCTACTGGGTCCTTCTAACCCTCCATGAGGTCTACTGGGTCCTTCTAACCCTCCATGAGGTCTACTGGGTCCTTCTAACCCTCCATGAGGTCTACTGGGTCCTTCTAACCCTCCATGAGGTCTACTGGGTCCTTCTAACCCTCCATGAGGTCTACTGGGTCCTTCTAACCCACCACAGCACACAGCTTCAGTAGTACTGCTTCAGACCAGCGGTCTGCTGTTGAGAAGACCCGACACCTTGGAAACGTAACCATTCAAGGTGTCTCATTGGAACCTGACTGAAGTAAACAGTTCCTAGATGTCACCTGTTCACAGGTAGACAGGTAGACAGACAGACAGACAGGTAGACCGACAGACAGACAGACAGGTAGACAGGCAGACAGACAGGTGGACAGGTAGACAGACAGGTAAACAGGTAGACAGACAGACAGGTGGACAGGTAGACAGACAGGTAAACAGGTAGACAGGCGGACAGGTGGACCGACAGGTACCTGTTGGATAATGGCGGTTGCGGGGCCTGTTGACCTCTGGCTCCCTGAGCAGCTGACGGCTTGGTCAGGCCCAACATCTCCTACACAACAACACAATACACACAACACCACTTATACAACACACACAGTTAATAGTAGGGAATGGCTGATACCGGACTGGCATAGGTTCACTGGCTTAAGCCGAACGCTATCAACCATAACCTTTGTCCCCAATCCTGGCACATAACCCTGACCGTTGACCCAGTAATACATCACGTGTGTGACTGTATCAACCTTTGAGATCCCAACCCATGACCCACTAATACAACCTAATAAACACCTGTAGCTGTTTGAGTCTGAGATCTAACCATAACCTTTGACCCTAACCTTAACCCTTGACCCAGAAACAGAAGCCATCCCCACCTGCAGCTGCTTAGGTCTAACCCTAACCTTTGACCCTAACCTTAACCCAGAAACAGAAGCCATCCCCACCTGCAGCTGCTTGGGGCTTAGGTCTAACCCTAACCTTTGACCCTTGACCCAGTAACAGAAGCCATCCCCACCTGCAGCTGCTTGGCGCTGAGGTCTAACCCTAACCTTTGACCCTAACCTTAACCCTTGACCCAGTAACAGAAGCCATCCCCACCTGCAGCTGCTTGGCGCTGAGGTCCTTGGTACCCCGGAACACGTAGCTCTTGGAGATGCCCTCACAGCCCAGCTCGTGGACCTGCACCATGCGGCCGAAGGTGATGAGCCCCACCAGGGCAGTAGGGGGCAGCAGAGAGAGGGACATCTGCAGGGACTCCTTCAGGGCCTGCAGGTCTTCGTCCTCCATGCACGTGTCCACCACATACAGGAAGATCAGGGGCATCTGGGGGCCTCGCTGGGCGGACGAGAGACACCAGGAACACAGAGAGAGAGGTATTAGACAGACAGACAGACAAGAGAGAGACACACATACAGACAGACAGGTATCTGTCTGTCGGTAGCAGCGGTAGCGTACCTGGACAACGTATTCGATGGTGGAGAACTGGGGCAGCAGCTCCGCCGGCTGGTTGACCTCCGAGATGCCAGTGTAGGTGGGGGGAAACTAGAGCAACAAACACACAGCTGGTTAACAAGAGTCAACCCACTCGCCAGCTAGTGGACCAGCGAAGGTAAGCTCACCTGGTTCCTCTGGTAGCAGAAGTTACACGCCCACAGTTTGGCCCGGTAGTCCACTTGACTGAAATGGAGGTGCACACATTAGTCCATAATGAATGATAGGCGTTCACACGACTGTAACTACGACTATAACCATAACTATAACCATAACTGTAACCATAACTATAACCATAACCCTAACCGTAACCATAACTGTGAGCCTCCAGTGTGAGCCGTGTGGAGGGCTGGACGCACCATAACCATAACTATAACCATAACTATAACCATAACTGTAACCATAACTGTAACCATAACCATAACCATAACTATAACCGTGAGCCTCCAGTGGGAGCCGTGTGTGTGTGGAGGGCTGGACGCACCATAACCATAACTATAACCATAACCATAACTATAACCATAACTATAACTATAACCATAACCGTAACCATAACTGTGAGCCTCCAGTGTGAGCCGTGTGGAGGGCTGGACGCACCATAACCATAACTATAACCATAACTGTAACCATAACCATAACCATAACCGTAACCATAACCGTGAGCCTCCAGTGGGAGCCGTGTGGAGGGCTGGACGCACCATAACCATAACTATAACCATAACTGTAACCATAACTGTAACCATAACCATAACTATAACCATAACCATAACCGTGAGCCTCCAGTGGGAGCCGTGTGTGTGTGGAGGGCTGGACGCACCACAGGGGGTTGAGCACGGCGCGGCAGGTGGCGCGGCTACACAGGACGGGCTCGTACTGGAGGGGGGGCAGGTCGGGCCGCTCCCGCAGGGGGGTGAGCAGGGCGGCGAGCGGGACCACCATGCGCGTGGCCTCCAGGCGGCTGGACGGCCACACGTTCCAGCTGAAGCGCACGCCGTCGCGCTCCTCGTTCTGACTGATGAACTCCGGGAAGGTCGCCATGACAACAGGGGAGGGGGGCGTGTCCGTCTGCGGGCGAGAGGGACAGTGTGAATATTTGTTGGATTTGTAAAATGTGATACGTGTCGATTGTTGCTTATCGATTAACTTTAGAGCGAAAAAAAAACATGCCTCAGCTTGTTCCATTATAAACACTACAGTATAGATAATAGGATAATACTAGTTCCTAGTTCACTACAGTATTGATAATACTAGTTCCTAGTTCACTACAGTATTGATAATAGGATAATACTAGTTCCTAGTTCACTACAGTATAGATAATACTAGTTCCTAGTTCACTACAGTATTGATAATACTAGTTCCTAGTTCACTACAGTATAGATAATACTAGTTCCTAGTTCACTACAGTATAGATAATACTAGTTCCTAGTTCACTACAGTATTGATAATAGGATAATACTAGTTCCTAGTTCACTACAGTATAGATAATAGGATAATACTAGTTCCTAGTTCACTACAGTATAGATAATACTAGTTCCTAGTTCACTACAGTATTGATAATAGGATAATACTAGTTCCTAGTTCACTACAGTATAGATAATGAAGAGCAGAGGTTATAATACACATTAAAAGCAATCTAGTGAAGAACACACCGCCTTTGAGCTGCGCCTCTGAACAAAGGTCAACTAAGTTATTCAGGTAGTATAGCCTAATCAGGGCTTATCATCACACGATGAAATCTTCACCTTTCTTCAGGTGATCTCCGGATGAGATGTGATCAGACACGGATAGTTCAACCAATTAATCTTGATCAGACAGGAGTAGTAAAAACCAACCAATTCCTCTTGATCAGACAGCAGTGGTTCAAACCAACCAATTCATCTTGATCAGACAGGAGTAGTAAAAACCAACCAATTCCTCTTGATCAGACAGCAGTGGTTCAAACCAACCAATTCATCTTGATCAGACAGCAGTGGTTCAAATCAACCAATTCATCTTGATCAGACAGCAGTGGTTCAAATCAACCAATTCATCTTGATCAGACAGCAGTTCAGATCAATCCCATTAAATGCTGTTAACAACAGCGAGCCGGACTTCTTCATAACGTTATGCGCCATCAGACGTGTTGAACGTGAACCAAAGTGTTAACTAGTGATGTAGCCCTACGTCTTTCAGACAAGTTGTTTCCTTTTTGCACAACTTGCTCGCTGGACGAGTGAGAAACACAACTAGTAGCTAGTTAGCGGGTCGCGGCTAGTCAGCACACCCGGGGTCCGCGTCTATTAAGTCAGTAAGCGCCAGACACTTCCCAAAGCTCACCAGCACGCAGGTGTGCGTACACGGTCAACATGCAGAGTAAACAAGACGTGGTGATATGAAAAGTTGACATAGTTGACACACCTGATGTGGAGAGCCGATCCTGACGGGTCTGGGGTCAGTGATACACTGAGCATAACACACTGACGACGTAGCAACAACATGGCTGCTGCCGCTGCCGCTGCCGTTTCCGCCTCGTGCCGCGCTGCCACGTTGAAGTGCGTTCACATCAGGGCCGCCGCGCTCTGCCGCTGCCGCGCTCAGCCGCTGCCACGCTCTGCCGCGCTCTGCCGCTGCCGCGCCCCGCCGCGCTCCGCGACGCTCTCTGCCACGTCAAGGCCGCCGCCCCAGTCTCGGTCTGTTTTCACATTTCTCTAATTTCTTTATTCTGTATTTAGAGCAGCACGTCACATACATGAACTTAAAACACACTATGTGCCGACATATTGGTGTCTTTTCTAACTGTTTCCCAAACGCATCAGAATTTAGACTGGACTTTAGGAATGTTACTTCGTTTATTATACTTTTCTTGACCTTTATTGCTTCTCTTGTTCCCTTGACATCACGACTAAAGGGACAATGCAGATATCCCAAATCATACACGTATCTATATGTACGCAAACATGCAAATGACTTGTATGCAATGGACACAGGCAAACATGTGCGCCACCGTTTATATTTAGATCCTGGTTTATTTGTATATCGGTTGTAAAAAAAAATGATTTCCATGTGTTACTTTACAACACTCACAATTAATGTCCCACGTTTAGAACAAGATTTTTATGAATAAACCCTGCGTGGGGCCAGTCAGTCCACATTCGTCTGGGCAACCTTTCACCTCACGGCTTCTGCTGGCTCACAGTGAGAAACAAGGGAACTCACTGTGGTGTACAAACTTTAATTACAACATGACGAATACATCTTACAATGAACGTTGCTCTGCTGCCCCCCGACAGCTGCTTATATTAGGACCCTGCTCCATCAGACCAAGGCCTTCTCTGCGTCTCTTTACAATTAAAACTACCACCTCTGGCAGCGTGCCTGCTCTAACAAACGGTATTATGGGATGTTACTGCCGTCTCAACCTCAGCTCTTCGTTCTCCTCCTCGCCCCTTTAGCATTTTTAAATTGGTCAAGCGTAAAGCCGTTGCCGTGGTTACATGTTGTTGAATCCCATCATGCCCTTCATGTTGCCAGCGGCGCCCTGTTGGAACTGTCTCATCATGGACTGGAGGCCCGCCATCCCTCCTGTAACACACACACACACACACACACACACACACACACACACACACACACACACACACACACACACACACACACACACACACACACACACACACACACACACACACACGTTAAGAGAGTGATGTACAGAAGAGGAGCTGGGAGGAGGAGGAGGATTAGAGGAGAGGAGGAGGAGGAGAGGAGGAGGAGGAGAGGAGGAGGAGAGGGTACCCATATGGTGTAGAACTCTGGGGTCCATCATCTTGGCCATCTGCTGGTTCAGTTTGGCCATCTGAGACGGATTCACGTTCTTAGACATGTCTCCTCCTGAGAACACAGGAAACATTATGGTCTACCGTGTTGGGAGGACAGCCACAGTAACACTGCATTAACTACTGCAGTACCACTGCTGAGAACACAGGAAACATTATGGTCTACCGTGTTGGGAGGACAGCCACAGTAACTACTGCAGTAACACAGGAAACATTATGGTCTACCGTGTTGGGAGGACAGCCACAGTAACACTGCATTAACTACTGCAGTACCACTGCTGAGAACACAGGAAACATTATGGTCTACCGTGTTGGGAGGACAGCCACAGTAACTACTGCAGTAACACAGGAAACATTATGGTCTACCGTGTTGGGAGGACAGCCACAGTAACACTGCATTAACTACTGCAGTACCACTGCTGAGAACACAGGAAACATTATGGTCTACCGTGTTGGGAGGACAGCCACAGCGCCTTGGAGATGCTCAGTAACACTGCAGAAACACTACTGCAGTAACACTGCACTAACTACTGCAGCTAGGCCGGTACCTTTGAAGAGATACTCAGTAGTACTGCAGTAGTAACGTGTTGTAGGCCTAAGTAGGCCGTACCTTTGAAGAGATACTCAGTAGTACTGCAGTAGTAACGTGTTGTAGGCCTAAGTAGGCCGTACCTTTGAAGAGATACTCAGTAGTACTGCTGTAGTAACGTGTTGTAGGCCTAAGTAGGCTGTACCTTTGAAGAGCCCCTTGATGCCGCCCATCTTCTTGACCATCTGGGCGAACTTGGTGTACTGGGTGAGCAGCTCCTGTACGTCCCTGGGGGCCACGCCAGAGCCCCGGGCCACGCGCTGGATCCGGTTGGGCTGCTTGCTGAACAGCTTGGCCCCGTCCTTGTTGTCCAGCTCTTTACAGGAAGCGGGTAAAGGAGCACAGTGTTAGGGTGCCTTCATGGCCCCCAACAGAGCCCCAAAACATCCGACGTCCCACTGATGTTCATGGTCCGAATAAAGAGGTGTGTGTGTGTGTGTGTGTGTGTGTGTGTGTGTGTGTGTGTGTGTGTGTGTGTGTGTGTGTGTGTGTGTGTGTGTTACCCTGGTCGTTCATGCTGTCCATGATGGTCATGAGCTTCTTCAGTCTGGCCATGGACTCCTGCTCGTTGCCTTTGCTCATGAAGTCTGTCCCAAACCCTGGGATCATGCCCTGAAATAACCCCACAAAGCAATATGTTATACCCTGCAATCAAACCCCCCCCCCCCCCCCCCCCCACCCACATGTGTATACATATATTTACCATGATCTGGCCGAACGGGCCCATCTTCATAATGTTCTGGAACTGTTCGTACATATCTCTCAGTGTAAACTGACCTGCAGAAAACACAGTAACTAGTACTCAGAACCATCACTTAGTAACTAGTCATGCAGGGATGTAGAAACTAGTTCTCTGGTAGTTAACTGGTCGTGTGGTAACTAGTCAGAAATCGTACCATGTTTCAGCTTGTCAATCAGCTCCTCGTTATCGTCCAGTTTGAGCTCGTTAACCTTGTCAATAAGACCCTCGATGTCCCCCATACCTGGAGGAAGAACCACAGGGAGTTATGCATAGAACTATACTGACCCAAACCCTAACTACAGCTCTATAGAACCATACTGCTCCTAACTACAGCTCTATAGAACTATACTGCTCCTAACTACAGCTCTATATAACTATACTGACCCTAACTACAGCTCTATATAACTATACTGACCCTAACTACAGCTCTATAGAACTATACTGCTCCTAACTACAGCTCTATATAACTATACTGACCCTAACTACAGCTCTATATAACTATACTGACCCTAACTACAGCTCTATAGAACTATACTGCTCCTAACTACAGCTCTATAGAACTATACTGACCCTAACTACAGCTCTATAGAACTATACTGCGTAACCCAGCAGTTTGCTGATCAGATCTACAGCTCTAGCTCTATAGGAGGGTTACCCAGCAGGGTGCTGATCTGATCTACAGCTCTAGCTCTATAGGAGGGTTACCCAGCAGGGTGCTGATCTACAGCTCTAGCTCTATAGGAGGGTTACCCAGCAGGGTGCTGATCTACAGCTCTAGCTCTATAGGAGGGTTACCCAGCAGGGTGCTGATCTACAGCTCTAGCTCTATAGGAGGGTTACCCAGCAGGGTGCTGATCTACAGCTCTAGCTCTATAGGAGGGTTACCCAGCAGGGTGCTGATCTACAGCTCTAGCTCTATAGGAGGGTTACCCAGCAGGGTGCTGATCTACAGCTCTAGCTCTATAGGAGGGTTACCCAGCAGTTTGCTGATGAAGGGCTGGGTCTTGAAGGGTTCAAAGTCGTCGATGTGTTCTCCTGTTCCGATGAAGATGATGGGACTCTTGGTGGCGGCCACTCTGAGGAAGGTTTATACTTCAATGCACGGTTGTACTTATTGCTTCATAAACATGGGCCGCTCGGGTCCTAATGAGGACGTCACTTTGGCGTGAGGGCTCCTTACGCGCTGAGGGCGCCGCCCCCCTTGGCGTGGCCGTCCAGCTTGGTGACGATCACGGACGCCACGTCCACCTTGTCCTTGAAGGCCTTGGCCTGCGCCTCGCACGCCTGGCCGATGGAGGCGTCCATCACGTACACGATGTTGTCCGGTTGCTGTGGGGACGCACATACCATCAGAGTGTATCCACTTATTCTGCCTCTTATTATGAGTGTATATATTACTATATATTATATATCACACATTACTTTTGTATCGTTTCTGTAGGTTGACTCTTCTTATTTTTTTTTAAATCTTTATTCTACTACTGTCCTGCTCTCTGCTGAGACGTATGGGATGAGTCCTATCTGCTGTCCTCCATGACGGTTCCTGGTAGGACAGCTGGAGGAATACGTACCACAGCGTTGGACACCTGCAACATCTCCTCAAACAGCGAGTCCTCCTGTTTGTGGCGACCGCTGGTGTCCACGATGATGATCTCAAAGTTCTCCGACTTGAACTTCTCCACGCCCTCCGCCGCGATGACCACCGGGTCCATCTCTGTGTAGCTGGGGGAACATCGGGTTACACACAACACTGTGTGTGTGTGTGTGTGTGTGCATGTGTTTGTGAGATTCCTTACCTCCCGTAGAAAGGAATTCTGGCTTTGGTAGCGTTCTGCTTGAGCTGATCGAAGGCCCCTGGGAACAAAGACGTTCAGAGATCTGACAACAGTCCATAGTGTGCATGCTTCACGTGAGAGTCAAGACGTGCTCAGACACCAGTGCTTACCTGCTCTGAAGGTGTCTGCACAGATGAGGCACGTCTTCCACCCCTTCCTCTGGTAGTAGTAGGCCAGCTAGACAACACACACCTAGTTACTAACTCTGGTAGTAGTAGGACTAGTAGTCGTAGGGGGACTAGTAGAGGTAGGAGGACTAGTAGTGGTAGGAGGACTAGTAGTCGTAGGGGGACTAGTAGAGGTAGGAGGACTAGTAGTCGTAGGGGGACTAGTAGTGGTAGGAGGACTAGTAGTGGTAGGAGGACTAGTAGAGGTAGGAGGACTAGTAGAGGTAGGAGGACTAGTAGAGGTAGGAGGACTAGTAGAGGTAGGAGGACTAGTAGGGTACCTTGGAGCAGGTGGTGGTTTTCCCGCTGCCCTGCAGTCCAACAAACATGATGACATTGTTCTTCCCTTTGGTTGGAGTCCAGGCCTTCACACCAGGGTCCACCAGCTACACACACACACACACATTACACACACATTACACACCGCCATCTGGCTAGCAGTACGCTAAAGGGACAAGTAGTGCTCTCAGAGGGACAGCTGGCAGAGGGTGCTTCTGTAGGACTGTAGCTTAGTAGAACTGTGGTCTGTAGGCTAGTATAACTGTGGTCTGTAGCTTAGTAGAACTGTGGTCTGTAGGCTAGTATAACTGTGGTCTGTAGGGTAGTATAACTGTGGTCTGTAGGACTTTGTGGTCAGTAAGCTTCTGTAGGCCAGTAGGACTGTTTGCTATAATCAGTAAGGCTATGCTGTGATCAGTAGACCTCAGTAGGCCAGTAGGACTCTGTGCTGTGATCAGTAGACCTCAGTAGGCCAGTAGGACTCTGTGCTGTGATCAGTAGACCTCAGAAGGACAGTTGGACTCTGTGCTGTGATCAGTAGACCTCAGTAGGCCAGTAGGACTCTGTGCTGTGATCAGTAGACCTCAGTAGGACTCTGTGCTGTGATCAGTAGACCTCAGTAGGCCAGTAGGACTCTGTGCTGTGATCAGTAGACCTCAGTAGGCCAGTAGGACGCTGTGCTGTGATCAGTAGACCTCAGTAGGCCAGTAGGACTCTGTAGGTAAGCCCACCTTGACCAGCTCCTTGAAGACGGCGTGCTGAATCATCCTCCTCTTGTTCAGTCCTGATGCCATCTCCTCCAGGTCTATGGCAGACCTACAGGGACAAAACACACGATGAAGAGAAAGGGCCCTACATCCAAAACCTGCATTGTTACATAATGGTGTGTGGAGCTGGATTCACAGCTCTGCCTACAGCACGTTGCCCAGAGCTGCCTGCGTTTCTCTTCCACGCACGTTAAGGTGTACGCAAGGGGGCAGTACAGCCTTTACAATTGAATTGCGAGATCAAGTCTGCTCCATTGGAAATATGTAAAAATACAAAAAAAGCATTTATCCATGTGAAACACATTCCAAAACATCGGTCAAATGTACATTAGAAAACCTGATTTCGCCGGCTGCATTCATTGTATTCTCGTGTCTGGCTGTGTGTGTCTGTTGTGGCGTGTGTGTTGGACTCACTTGACGTTCTCTCTGAGCTGTTTGACCAGCTTGATGTTCACATCAGCCTCCAGGAGGGCTGCACACACCTCCTTCAGCATGGCATTTAGTACCTACACACACACACACTTCAGCACGGAGTTCAACACCTAAACACACCTCCTCACGGGGGTATGAAGCATCTGCACTGAGACACCTCCTGATCCCAGTGCAGATACAGCACCTCCTTGAGACCAGAGGAACGTACGTTCCTTCTCTCCATAGAACAGAGAGCCTGCTATCCATGATCACCAAAACATGTCGTAAGTATCTGTTCAACCCCCAATACCACCTCACTGATTAAGAACCAATGGTGTGTACCTCTTCATTGATGATGGTGGCATTGCTGAGAGACCTCAGCGCCGAGGTGATCTTTCTTCCGAGATCCGCTAACACCATCTTGACTGACTGCTAAACAACACCAGAAAAAGACAGATTAGACACCGGATGTGGAATAACAGAAACATTTCAGCTCATTAGGTCACCCGAACAAGAGAGCCCCGGACCTGGTGTTGACACGCTGGGCGCGAGGATCCGAGGAAGCTGACCGCAACACGTCGTCCCTGAACACACAGTTAATGGTCCCAGTTTACACCAGAAACACAACGTAGTATTATACAATACTTAAATAGTTAATGGTCCCAGTTTACACCAGAAACACAACGTAGTATTATACAATACTTAAATGGTTAATGGTCCCAGTTTACACCAGAAACACAACGTAGTATTATACAATACTTAAATGGTTAATGGTCCCAGTTTACACCAGAAACACAACGTAGTATTATACAATACTTAAATAGTTAATGGTCCCAGTTTACACCAGAAACACAACGTAGTATTATACAATACTAAACTAGTTAATTGTCCCAGTTGACACCAGAAACACAACGTAGTATTATACAATAATACAATACTTAAATAGTTAATGGTCCCAGTTTACACCAGAAACACAACGTAGTATTATAGACTAATACAATAGTTCAACAGTCAGGTATCTTTGAGTCCCACCTCGTGTGTTTAACCTTCGTGCCATCTTACATGTTTGTACTTTAGAAAAGTAGGACATTTCGTGGAACACCGACCGCAACACGTTAGCTGTTGTGCTAGTTAGCCCTGAGCGAAACTAGCTCAACAGCTAACCTTTCCCAGAAGAATTTCTCGGGACAAGCAGGGATTGTCGTGGCTGATTATACCTTTTATACCTTTTACGATAACGCCGTTATTCGGGGTAAATAACGTCTGTTTCGTTGTTTTTGTTCAGTGTATAATCCGCGATGTTCACCAGCTGTAGTATAAACCAGTCACGACGTCATCACATCACATAACCCGGAAGTAACTACATATTTGACCCCGGAAAATGTCGCTGATGCTGCGTTGAAGTCAAGTCGGAGTCACCGGCACGACCCCTTCATCTTTCCCACAACTATTTCCCAAATGAACCCTGCATTACTGCTCTCCGTCCCGCATCAACAACCATACCATTTACTTAACGTCGATCCTGTTATTTATCCTGCCATTTACGTACACACACCCACAAGTTTGTATTAATAAACTTACGTGACAAAATGTGAACGAACAAAAAGCACACGGCTCTTTTGAGTGCTGAACACGTTTATCTCGCGAGGTTTACACAGCGTACACTTGGGGAAACACACTGCCGTATATTTGTCACACAAAATGAACTTTTCCGAAGCAAAAAATGAAATTAAGAACTTGCTCTCCGGAGTTCTCCCAACCGATCTTTTACGGGTCATTGATTGGATGAAAAACTCAGGTATATGTCCATTTACTGTTACATTTACAACAGTATTATTGTACAACCACATGTTGTATTACTCTGATAGGACGAGAGCAACTATCCTCTCTCCCAAATTATGTAGGAATAATTGTATGTATTACAATAAGCAGGCCTAACAATTAAAATGCGTTTCTGTAAAATAACTGAGTGCTATAGCAGACTGCATCCCCAGCCCCTCCCAGTAGCTCAGGAGGTGAAGATGTGATGCATGTTATCCCCTATTCCATCCCCTATCCCCCTTCAACTTTTTCATCTCGGGACCCAAAATATCATTTCAGTGTGTCTGTGGGACCCAACCAAACATAACACAGAAAACTCTGAACACCAAGATGTTTTTGTTCTGTGCGTTGGAAGACTGCCGCCCACGGTTCTTCTTAGTCTCAGGAACGCCGCAGTGGAGGTTGTTTCAATCGGACTCTGGTGCTGTGTGTCCTGTAACGTCAGAGGAGCTGGAGGAGCTGCTGGTGGAGAACGAGAGGATGGTCCTGAAGAGCATCGCGGAGGAGCTGAGAACCTGCCTCCCTGTGGAGGCCATGCTGTCCTCGGAGGGCCTAGCCCTGCAGAAGGTACGTGGCGTCCAGATGTCCTCTCCAGCTGCTGAGGCAGCGTGAGCCGGACTTGACGGCGTTGCTGATGGAAGTTTTGCTTTGAGCCCGGGAATGACTTCAACGCAACGCCATCAGTGACTCACTGTGAGCCAATGTGCATGAAGTCAACCGAAGTTCAACCTTTGTCCCGCCCCTTTTTGACATACCAGGTGACGCCCCGGCGCGAACTTGTCCCATGATCCTTTGCGCCCCGTTGACTTTGTATCGGACACGTGGTTGGAGTGTTCAAAACAAAGGTAACCCCGCCCCCTCTGAGCAGCTGTGTCCTGATTGGTTCCAGATGCAGCAGCAGCCCAAGCCGGTGGTCCACGTGGACGCCTTCCTGTACGACGAGGAGCAGGTGGACTCCCTGTGCGAGGAGGGCAGGCTGAGCCGGTCCTACTGCAGGACCTGCGGGTCCCACCTCACCGCCCCCCTCGGTGCCTCCCCCCCGCCTCGCCGGACACAAGATCTTACAACCAGAGTCTCCGCTAGCTTTCTAATCTCTTCTTCTCCTCGTCCTTTTCCAGAGTTTATCTCTCACTCGTTCTCCATCTCTGAGCTCCGGTTCCTCTTCCAGAACGTTCTCCCGGACCTGGCAGGTAGAACTCTGCTGGATGTGGGCTCTAGACTGGGGGCGGTTCTGTACGGGGTAAACACAGCCATCACATCCCACCACATTCCTCTCTAGATGTCAACACAATAGATGGGCTGACTGTGTGTATGCGTGTGTGTGCGAGTGTGTGTGTGTGTGTGTGTGTGTGCGTGCGTGTGTGTGTGTATGCGTGCGTGTGTGTGCATGCATGTGTGCGTGTGCATGCGTGTGTGTGTGTGTGTGTGTGTGTGTGTGTGTGTGTGTGTGTAGGGGTACCTGTACAGTGCTGCTGCCAGGCTGGTTGGAGTGGAGATCTCAGAGGAATTTGTCAGACTGCAGAACGGAGTGCTGGAGAAGTACGGCTTCACAGACCGCATGCAGGTACTCCCAATCTATACACACTGCTTCTATACTCTATACACACTGCTGCTATACTCTATACACACTGCTTCTATACTCTATACACACTGCTTCTATACTCTATACACACTGCTTCTATACTCTATACACACTGCTTCTATACTCTATACACACTGCTTCTATACTTTATACACACTGCTGCTATACTCTATACACACTGCTGCTATACTCTATACACACTGCTGCTATACTCTATACACACTGCTTCTATACTCTATACACACTGCTTCTATACTCTATACACACTGCTTCTATACTCTATACACACTGCTTCTATACTCTATACACACTGCTTCTATACTCTATACACACTGCTTCTATACTCTATACACACTGCTTCTATACTCTATACACACTGCTGCTATACTCTATACACACTGCTGCTATACTCTATACACACTGCTTCTATACTCTATACACACTGCTTCTATACTCTATACACACTGCTGCTATACATAGAACTTCTGTACATAATGATTCTACACTCTTTGTTTATAATATATTCCAGGTGCTAATACAGATGTTTATATTCCAGGTGTTACATGCAGATGTTTATATCCAGGTGTTAATACAAATGTTTATATCCAGGTGTTAATGCAGAGGTGTATATTCTAGGTATTACATGCAGATGTTTGCTCTCATCCAGCTGTGGTTCAGCAAGCAGATGTTCTGGTCATGAACAACGTCTTTGAGTTCTTTATGGAACCCAGTGAACAGATAAAGTAAGGTTCTATGTAGAGTACCCCCCCACACCCACACACCCACGCACACACACCCACGCACACACACACCCACACAACCCCACACACACACACACACACCCACACACATACCCACACACCCACACACCCACATACACAAACCCCCACATACACAAACCCACACAACCCCATACACACACACACACACCCACACACATACCAACACACCCACACACATACACACACCCATGCACGGACACCCCCCCCCCCCCCCACACACACACACCCGCACAACACAACACACACACACTTACATGTGTGTGTGTGTGTGTGTGTGCGCAGAGCTTGGCAGTTTATTATCCATAACTTCCGGAGGAAAGGATGTTTGTTGGTGACGGTTCCCAGTCTTAAGGAGGCCTTCTCTGGTTTACAGGTACAGTACTACACACAGTACACACTAACGACAGAGCTAGCTAACGACTAAGACAGGTAGACAGGCTGTGTCTGAGGTCTACTGTTTCCAGGGGGAGGGGCTAGACGCCAGCCAATGGGTGGAAGAGATTCCTATCCATTACGACGTGAACCTGGGACCAGACAGCGACCCAGACGCCCTGAGACAGATCCACCTGTACAGGGTGCTCTGACCCTACCTGACCCTACAGGTAACTCTACGGGTGACTACACCTCTATATGAGACTCTACAGGGGACTACACCTCTATATGAGACTCTACAGGGGACTACACCTCTATATGAGACTCTACAGGGGACTACACCTCTATATGAGACTCTACAGGGGACTACACCTCTATATGAGACTCTACAGGGGACTACACCTCTATATGAGACTCTACAGGTGACCACCTCTATATGAGACTCTACAGGGGACTACACCTCTATATGAGACTCTACAGAGGACTACACCTCTATATGAGACTCTACAGGTGACTCTACAGGTGACTTTACCTCTACAGGTGACTCTACAGGTGACTCTCCAGGTGACTACCTCTACAGCTCTGTCCAGACTCTGTCCAGGTGCTCCGTCCAGACGACCAGATCCAGGGTCAGAACCAGCACCAACAGAATCTCAACATTGCTTCATAGTTTTGGGGGGTTTGCATATTTTTATACAAATATTTGTGTTTGTTGTGTTCCCAAACTAAAGAAATAAAGAAGGAACATTTCCTTTTGTTATTTTGTGTATTCTGTGTATTTCCTCTCCTCCAGGCCTACAGAATACAAAGTATTCTAGCATACTAGAGCTATCCTAAAATACTAGCCTATACTATAGTCTTTACTGTAGGAATGCTCTGAAGCTCAGTGTTAGCTGCTAACTGTTCTTTAGTTGATGCTCAGAAGCTAATCGTTAGTTGCTAATTGTTCTTTAGTTGATGCTCTGAAGCTAATCGTTAGCTGCTAACTGTTCTTTAGTTGATGCTCTGAAGCTAATCGTTAGCTGCTAACTGTTCTTTAGTTGATGCTCTGAAGCTAATCGTTAGCTGCTAACTGTGTTAGCTGCTAACAGTGCTAACCACAGGACCGCAGGTCAACATCCAATTTCTCAGAAGGAAATTAATACAATGATTGCTTGTATCCATGACAACAGTACCACCCTCCTCACATCCTTTCATTCTTCAGTCACTTCCTCCAGGAAGTGCTCGGCATCTGAACACACACACGCGCACACACACACACGCACGCACACACGCACACACACACGTATATGTTAGTGTGTTGATGAATCACTTTACATTCAGTATTTTGTGTATTGTATATTTAGTATAGTGTATTTCATATATTATAGTGGTTTATGTTATAGCTAGTAACAATGAATGTTATGCTAAGGCTAGTAACCATGAATCAGCTGGAGAGAGTGAGAGTGTTTGTTTTAATCTTTGTCAATGTGTGTGAGAGAGAGAAAAAGATTGTGTGTGTGTGTGCGTGCGTGTGTGTGTGGGGGGGGGGGGGGGGCAAAAATCAATTCTCTAGATGCAGAACTCAACAATCATCCTCCGCTGTTATTGTTGGAGTTTGAAGCCGAGGAATTCTCTTGCTGACAGGAAGCTGAGACAATCGCTTAAGACCAGACTTCCTGTCCTGCAGGAGGAAGGGGAGGAGCCACCGCTGTGTGTGTTGGACGCGCAGCGCCGACAGTCAGAGCAGAGAAGATGGAGAGAGGTCCGGTGTGGAGGGTCCTGCTGGCGCTCTCGGTGCTGGACATGGGCTCTGGGGGCTCTGGGGGGGCGTACTACGAGGTCCACATGGAGCAGGTGAGCTTCGACAAGGCTGCGGAGGGCTGCTCTGGGGGGGGGGCCGGGGGTCTGGCAGAACTCTCCACACAGCAGGAGGTGTCTGAGGCGCTGCGGCGCGTGACGGACGAGCTGCAGGGGTCCGCGGGGCCCCAGGCCTTCTGGGTGGGTCTGAGGAAGACCAAACGCCAGTGTGTGGACCCCAACCTCCCCCTCCGGGGCTTCAGGTGGCAGTCGGACGACGGCGAGCGCTGGGAGGGGCCGGGGCGCTGGTGGAAGGAGCCTGAGCTGACGTGTACCACGGGGCGCTGTGCCGCGCTCCAGGCCCAGGCCCCCGGCCCGGGACCGGCCCGCTGGGGGCTGCTGGCCCTGCCCTGTAAGGACGAGCTCCCTTTCATCTGCCAGCGGACGCACGGACACGCAGAGCCCCCCCCGACGAACACCGCCCCTGGGGAGACGGAGCCCCCGACCACCCACACCCTGGTCGTCACCACAACCCCTTCCTCCACCCTCGCTTCCTCCACCCTCACTTCCTCCACCACCACACATAGAGCTGGACCAGGACCAGTATCAGACCCAAAACCAGGATCTAATCCGAAGCCTGGAGCTGAACCAGTACCGGAACCCGCCATGGTGCCAGGGACCAAGCCCTGCCACAACCCCACCATCCCCGGGACTCGCTGGCTGGAGCCGGACCCAGACGACCCGGGGGTGCTGAGGGTGGAGTGCTGGTCCGGGGCCCAGCCCAAGCTCCACTGCTCTGACGGACACTGGGAGATCAACGGCTCGGTCCTGGATCCGGCCTCGGTCTGTTCTGGGAGCCGGACCACCACCCCCCCTCCTCCTCCTCCTCCTCCCCCTCCCTCTCCGAGCGGGGCCAGCCAGGCGGGGGTGGAGGATGCCTGGGCGGGACTCATGATCCCGGTGCTGGTGGCTGTAGCAGTCCTGGTGGTGCTGGTGGTGGTGGCAGTGGTGCTGGTGAGGTGCTGCCTGGTCAGGCGCTCCAAGGACCGCGCGGTGAGGAAGGCTGAGAAGATGGCCATGAAGAACCAGGAGGCGGGCGGCAAGGATTTCATGGAGACAACCAATGAGAAGGAGAGACGATGATGCAGCCGCGACGTGATTGGGCGTTGGATTCCAGCGCTCTGTTGCCTGTGCTATGAATGAGGTCATGGTTAGGCTAGGTTAGGGGATACAGATAGCTTGGATTGGGTCATGTTATGTAAGGCAATGATAGGGGGTTTAGGGTTATCTTGGTTCAGGGTTGGAGAAGATGAGGATATTTAAAGGTTGGCTACGTTAGTTTGGGTTATGGTAAGGTTATGTTAGGTTAGTTTGGGTTAGGGTAAGGTTATGCTAGGTTAGTTTGGGTTATGGTAAGGTTATGCTAGGTTAGTTTGGGTTATGGTAAGGTTATGCTAGGTTAGTTTGGGTTATGGTAAGGTTATGCTAGGTTAGTTTGGGTTATGGTAAGGTTATGCTAGGTTAGTTTGGGTTATGGTAAGGTTATGCTAGGTTAGTTTGGGTTATGGTAAGGTTATGCTAGGTTAGTTTGGGTTATGGTAAGGTTATGCTAGGTTAGGGTCAGGGTGAAGTTAGATATTAGGGCTGGGTTATCGTTTCTTGGGGCTTGCTGGGGCAAGCTTTTGTAGAAACTCACAACTGGGTTAGTCAGCATATTTATGAAATGCAACTCATTTTTATAAAAATAGAGTAAGGGTTAAGGTTAGGGTTATTTAAGTGGTTCACTAGTTATATGATCAATGTTCTGTAAAAGCCATCTTGGGTGTATTGTATTTCAAATGTAAAACCACTTTTTTGTAAGTCAATACAATGTTTACAGCGATCTTGTCTACTGTCAAATAAATTAAACTAAATGTAAAACTCAGAACCAACCGTGGCGCTGTTGAATATACTGTGTGTGCGTGCGTGCGTGCGTGCGTGCGTGTGTGCGTGCGTGCGTGTGTGCGTGCGTGTGTGTGTGTGTGCGTGTGAGACATGTAATCCTCCACTACTAATTACACCAGTAGCAGATATCAGCTAGGCAGACAGACATGTGACTGAGCCATGTTGGGCAGCCAGGAAGCAGTGATTGTTTATAAGCTTCTCTTCCTGTCCTCTGGTTGGTGCTTCTTGGACCATTAGGTTCACTCTGATATTCAGTCACTCTGCAGACCCTTTGGTGCACAGGAAGTAGGAACAAGGACTTTGAACGCTAAAGTGTGTTCATGTTAAAGTAGAGCTGTGAACGCTAAGTTATTTTAGAGACCTAGAGCTGTGAACGCTAAGTTCTTTTAGAGAGCTAGAGCTGTGAACGCTAAGTTCTTTTAGAGAGCTAGAGCTGTGAACAAACATCTGGACAGCGCAGAGCAGCTGCTTTCTAAACTCAAGGAGAATAGCACAGCTCAATGAATGATTTATACTAGTCGGCTATTAGCGTATTAAGTACCAATGATTAATTACATCTGTGTTCTAGTATGTTCTAGCCTATCAGTGTAGTGTCAATACTAGTATCAGAGGTATAACTATAGTATTGAATACTTCTGATCGGCGTAGTATTAATATTAGTACCAGAGGTACTTAATACTATAGTATTGTTGTACTATAAGGACTTTAGTACATCTGATGCCAGTATGGTGTAGTGAGGATGTGTAGCCTGCAGGGGGCCTATAGAGAAAAGGCCCAACGCGGACAAAACACACACACACACACACACACACACACACTCTTAGACTTAATAATCAAAATAAACTAAATTATATGTTTTATACTTTATATTATTATTTATGAATGATATAATAATATCATTTATAAATAATAATATATTAATTATGTTATAATATATTTTATGTTTTTTACATGCATATGTAGGCATATTCAGTATTCCACAGGCTATAAAAAGGCTAGAAT
Organism: Lota lota; assembly: GCA_026745465.1. NCBI lineage: Eukaryota > Metazoa > Chordata > Actinopteri > Gadiformes > Lotidae > Lota > Lota lota. Next base: position 430,618 of record JACYXH010000299.1, on the reverse strand, counting down.
ATAGTAATAATGTGATATAAGTATTACTATGAATTATTGAATTATTAATATTTTATGGTTATAATTAATGTTAATATTAACAATCAATTTCGTCTCATCATTGTTATTATTATTATTATGAGCATTATTATATTATTATTAATATTGCTTTTATTTCTCCTGAACAAGTCCTACTATACAGTAGGACACGAGCTTACTCGTGTAGAACCTAACATGGTCAACGAGTAGGCCTGTCAATCAACCTCAAGGAATCACATACAGCCGATATACCAATTATCAGAGTAAATGATCACTTATTCTCTCATTAAGCTTTAAATTGGCCAATCATGCTATTAAAGATTTAAATAAACATGTTATTAACTGGTTAAATCATCCTGTTATTATATTATGACGATTTAACCATTTAATAACTTAACATTATAATGTTATGTTAAGGGTTTAAATAGTTAAGGTTTGAATCAGCATGTTATACTTGTTATGTTATTAAAAGTTTAAATCAACGTGTTAGACCTGCTATGTCATTAAATGTTTAATCTACATTTTATACTTATGTTAATAGATGTTTAAACCAACATGAAATTAAATGTTTAATCTACATTTTGTACTTATGTTAAAAGATGTTTAAATCAACATGTTATGTTATTAAAGCTTTGACCTCAAGGGAAACACACTTTAAAGGGTAAGTAAACCCTATAAAGTGTGTCAGTCTCTAAAATAGGCTATTTATATACGTATATTTATATATACATATATACATACATGACAGTGTGTGTTTATTCCGTTTTAACGGAACCGTTCGGTTCTTTTCTGCATCGAAGTAGAACAAAACCTTGGTTGCGTTTGCATAATTCGTCCAGCACTGTTTTAACTCGGTGTTATTGGGCGACAAAGTAACAAAAAATCCCTTTCTAACGAACATGTACATAATGCACAAAGCGAAGTTAAACGTGGGAGAGCTTTGTTAGGGCTGGGTTGTGCTTTGGAAACGACTTGAAGCGGCCTAGTGCTGCTTTGGGTTCCGCGGATCTGCGTTCACAGAGCACGGCTCACCTGCTCTTCCAGGCCTATACACAAACATACATAAACCCAGAAATACTTAGAGATGACCAGCTCACAGACCGAGGGCTGTTGGACCGGAGGGCCGTGGGTGGTGGGGAGAGAGTGGGAGTGGGAGTGGGGGAGTCGGTGGGAGTGGGGGAGAGAGAGTGGGAAACAGAGGGGGCTGAACCGTGGTTTGGCGATATGACGATACGCAGTCCCGGTCCCGCGCTGCCGCTCCGCGTCCTGGGCCGTGATTGGCCAGTGGGAGCGGTAGGAGAGATAGCTGGACTTTGATTGGCTAGTGGGAGCGGTAGGAGCGATGGCTGGGCTTTGATTGGCCAGGGGGAGTGGTAGGAGAGATAGCCGGGCTGTGATTGGCCAGGGGGAGCGGAGAGAGGAGCGGCAGGAGCGGTGGCTGGGCCGGGGGTGGGCCGGGGGTCTGCCGAGTCCTCGCCGGGGTTCAGCGCCACTATGCGGGCTGCCGTGAAGATGGAAGGCCATGAGACTCCGGACTGGAACAACTACTACAGCGATGCGCCAGAGGTGGGACTTTTTATTCCGTTTCTATTGTTGTGAATTAAGACGAAATGTGGTTCCGTTTCCATTCCAAATGAACTCTTTGACCTTTGTGGCGCCGTGAGGAGATAGTGCTGCCGGAGCTGACACCTGTTAGGCGGCTCTGAACTCCTGGAGGAGCAGACGGATGAGGCGCTGACACACCGACCGATAGAGAGGCTTCAGAAGGAGCGTTTAGCTTCAGAGGGACGCTCCTGCACACTTATCATATGTTGGCTCAAGGTTAAACGGTTGAAATAGTTGTCGTTTCTTTGCTGCCTTTTCAGCAGTGACCACCGAGGAGAGTTAAGCAATGCGTTATTCCGTCGATTATTCGAAATCCTTAATGATCACAAAACCCAATGTTTCATGTGATGTCCTGAAGAAGCTCCGGAGTACCTCAGGGTACCACGGAGTACATGATAGATTATACGAAGGACTATTAAATAGTTTAACTATAAAATAATATCGCACTGTAACATTGTAGCCTATTCTGCGTAACATGCTTTTGTGCGGAGTGTCAAAGAGCTATTTGTTCTGTATAACGTTTTATGCAGCATTAATAAGCCTATAATTAATGATAATTAGTATAACAAATATCTGTATAATAAATAGCATTAGTAAATAGCATTAGTACAATCAATATAATCTATAAATATAAAACATTGTATTAGTATAACGAAGAGTATAATCAACACCTTAGGCCCACTACATGAGTATAATAATCAGGATTTAATCAATCGTAGGCCTGAGTATAACAAAGAGTAATATAGTAGCATAATAAATATTAGTATCTTATAGTTAGAATGAGTACCTAGGCCTATTATAGTATCACAATGAATGATACATATTATTACATAAAAAGTATCCTAGTACGAGCATTATAGGATAAGTATTAGTATAATAAATATTGTATAATAAGCAGAATTAGTAGGCTAGTATTAGTACAATAAATAGTTTAAGCATGATTCATGGTGTGAGTATAATACTGTTAGTATTATAGGTAGTATTTATTAGGATAATAAATAGTAGGTATTAGTAGACTATAAGAAGTAGTGTTTATGAGTATAATAAGTACTATTTATTAGGATAATAAATAATATAATAGTATTAGTAGACTATAAGAAGTACTGTTTATGAGTATAATAAGTACTATTTATTAGGATAATAAATAATTTGATAGTATTAGTAGACTTTAATAAGTAGTGTTTGTGAGTATAATAAGTACTATTTATTAGGATAATAAATTATATAATAGTAGTAGTAGACTATAAGAAGTACTGTTTATAAGAATAATAAGTACTATTTATTAGGATAATAAATAATATAATAGTATTACTAGACTATAAGAAGTAGTATTTATGAGTATAATAAATACTATTTATTAGGATAATAAATAATATAATAGTATTAGTAGACTATAAATACTACTGTGTATGAGTATAATAAATACTATTTATTAGGATAATAAATAATATAATAGTATTAGTAGACTATAAGAAGTAGTATTTATGAGTATAATAAATACTATTTATTAGGATAATAAATAATATAATAGTATTAGTAGACTATAAAAAGTAGTATTTATGAGTATAATAAATACTATTTATTAGGTTAATAAATAATATATCAGTATTAGTAGACTATAATAAGTAGTATTTATGAGTATAATAGTATTAATGAGTATAATTAAGTAATATTTATAATAAGTAGTATTAATGGGTGTAATGTATTAATAAGTATAACTATAATTAAGTGGTATTTATGACTGTAATAAGTAGTATTAATGAGTATAACTCCAACGGTCCGCAGGTGTACTCGCCCATGACGTCAGGCGGGATGATGAACGGCTACATGGGCACCATGACCGCGAGCTCCTTCAACATGTCCTACTCCAACACGGGCCTCAGCCCGGGCCACAACCCCAACCCCGGCCCCGGCCCCATGGGCCCTGGGCCCGGGGGCATGGCGCTCAGCCCGACCAACATGAGCTCCATGGCGGCCCAGCAGGCGTCCATGAGCGCGCTGACCCACTACGGCGGCCTGAGTCCCAGCATGTCGTCCTCCATGTCCTACAGCCAGGGCTCCCTGAGCCGCGGCCGGGAGAACAAGTCGTTCCGGCGGAGCTACCCGCACGCCAAGCCGCCCTACTCCTACATCTCCCTCATCACCATGGCAATCCAGCAGGCGCCCAGCAAGATGCTAACCCTGAGCGAGATCTACCAGTGGATCATGGACCTGTTCCCCTACTACCGCCACAACCAGCAACGCTGGCAGAACTCCATTCGACACTCGCTCTCCTTCAACGACTGCTTCGTGAAAGTGTCGCGGTCCCCGGACAAACCGGGGAAGGGCTCCTACTGGGCGCTGCACCCCGACTCGGGGAACATGTTCGAGAACGGCTGCTACCTCCGCCGACAGAAGCGCTTCAAGTGCGACAAAAAGTTGTCGACTAAAGGCGAAGGGAAAAAAGAGGCGAGCAGCGCCTCTCCTCCCGCCGCAGAGGGATCCCACCGGATCAAAGTGGACCCTATGGACCCCCAACCCCCCGGCCAGGACCACCGGGCCAGCCGAGCGGCCCCTGACCTCAAGATCGCCGGCTCACAGATCCACCATGCCACGGGGGTCACGGCCCTCTCTCTCCCGCCGCCGCACGCGATGGCGCAGGACTTCCATCTGAAGGGCGACCCCCACTACCCCTTCAACCACCCCTTCTCCATCCACAACCTCATGGCCTCCCCGGAGCAGCAGCACAAGCTGGACTTGAAGGCCTACGAGCTGCAGGCGCTGCAGTACTCTGCCTACGGCTCGGGCGGGTCCGCCGGACTGTCGCTGGGCGGACGCGCGCCGGCAGCGGACCCGTTAGAGGCCAGCTACTACCAAGGTGTGTATTCCAGACCGGTGCTCAACACGTCGTAGGGGCGGAGAGGGAACTCCCCGAGGGGAAGGACGCTGTGATCGTTGCATGGACCCGGGATTTATTACTGCACCCTGTGTTAAAATGTTGTACATGTTTTCTCTAAATAAACCTTCATAACCGCCGATCACCGAGCTGTGGTCCTCCTCCACCACCTCCTCTCTCCTACTCCACCTCCTCTCTCCTCCTCCACCTCCACCTTCTCCTCCTACTCCACCTCCTCTCTCCTCCTCCACCTCCACCTCCGTGCCGAGACTCCTTGGATTTGAAATGTGTCCAAACATACAAAGAAATCTCTCAAGAAGCGTTTCAAATGTGTTCAAACACATTTAAAACTCCGTGAAGACGTTTAAAGTGTGTTCAAACGTCTTGAAGCACTTGAAGAATATCAAACACTGCACAAAGAAGCGTTTCAAATGTGTTGAAACATTGAAACACATTCCGTTAGGACGCGATCTTTACTGCGTGATTCACTTTGTTGCGTTCGATGACTTTGCATGTTCTTAACTTATTATTGCTCATTTTCAAATAAAAAGTGACCGTTGTATAATGTATAAAACTGCTTATTTACACTTTATATAATTACATAAAGTCGAATGACTTCCTCAACTTTAACTTCTATTTTTAGGCTGTTGTGTTTTTGTTCTTTGCTTTTTATTTAAATACGGTTTTAAATGATTTGCGGGACAGATGCAACAATAGAAAATGTTAATGATGTTTTCCGGTTCTTTTGGGTTATTGTGTGCTTTAATGTCTTCATCCCCCGGGGCTGCAGCCAAACAGCCAAACCTAACAGAAATACCGGATAAAGGATCTCCAGTATCACACAGCCCTAATCTAAAGTATAAAGGACGTGTGATACTACCACACAGCCCTAATCTAAAGTATAAAGGACGTGTGATACTACCACACAGCCCTAATCTAAAGTAGAAAGGATTTAGAAGAAGAACCACACGCGCACACGGCGCCTCTTTGTGTCTCCGCCGCTGAACCGGAACACGTACACTTTGATCGGGTATTTACACGCCATTTGGCCGAGGAACCGCGAAATGGCTTTAATTGCCTTAATTAGCCGGTGGATGTGATTGGCTCCCACGGTGCAAAGACGCGGCGTGAGCGGAGAGCGCGTGAAAGCCGAGCGGGTTAGAAGCGGAGCTCGCCGCTCCTCCAGCGCACGCCATCCAAACGAAAACGGTACTTTTACGCACGGTATTTCTTCTTTTCGTTTGGGAAGGACAGTTGTTTTTTGAGTTTTATAATTGTAACATTTTTAATAGTGAATCTAATCTAGGCTATAAAGCAAGCCATTCCAATAACACTTCGTTTTTTATATTATAAGGCATTTCTTACTGGCTCTTTGTTAACCACGGCTTAACTGACACAATCTTCATTTCTTGTAGTTACAATAATTTCCATATTTTAGTAGAAAGTTTAAATGATAACTTATTCACTTTATTAAATGGCCCCGTGTCAAATAGAAAACCCTATAGCGTGCTGGCTAAGTGCATTAGAAAATTGAAATTAATATAGAAAGTGAGCGCTATGAATTAAAATGAATGATTCTTTTCATTTGTTGGCAGTGAGGCTTAGCTCTCTTTTCATGAAGAGATCAGACGTAATATCGCCCTCGCTGCACATCGAGTCCTTCTTGATATGTTGGGGTGACCTCCCTGGTTGACCAGCATGTTCTGGGGACACTGCACACCACACAGGTCACACAGGTTACCACACAGGTCACCACACAGGTCACACAGGTTACCAAGGTCACCACACAGGTCACACAGGTTACCAAGGTCACCACACAGGTCACCACACAGGTCAGCACACAGGTCAGCACACAGGTCACCACACAGGTCACCACACAGGTCACACAGCCAGGTGTTTCCGTGTCTCACCTGTGGGTGGAGACGACCGACCAACGTAAATGGAGACGAAACTGTTTCTTTGTCTTCGAAAGGCTCTCCTTATTTTAGCATCTGGCTGAGACAGCTGCAGAGGTTTTTTTAAATGTAGGATTTCACTCTCTTTTCAAAAGAAAAAGAAAGAAAAACACACTTGTGTCCAGCAGGCCCTAATATAATCTACTACCCGTGGTAGGCCTATACTGTAGGTCCTATAAACAAGTCTTATGTTAGGCCCTATAAAACAGTCCTATATAATCTACTGTAGGCCCTATAAAACAGTCCTATATAATCTTCTGTAGGCCCTATAATACAGTCATATATAATATACTGTAGGCCCTATAAAACAGTCCTATATAATATACTGTAGGCCCTATAATGCAGTCCTATGATTAGGGCCTATCATATAGTCCTTAGTGTAACCTGTAGGCCTAGTACAGCCTATCACAGTAGTAGGCCCTACAGTCCTATACTCACCTCTACTGCTGGCCTATAATGCATCCCTTCACCTGTAGGCCTATAATAAAGCCCTGTTCCCACTAGCCCTATAATAGTCAAAACCCATCCAAACACACACACTCCATTTGTTTGTCTGTCACTATTTAACGTTTCCTTGTTGACTCTCCGCGGGCCCTGGGACCAACGTAGGCCCTCCCTGCTCGCTTTCTGCTGCTCCTCCAGCAGAGAGACCTCCTCCCAGCGGGCCAGTCCTACTCAGTAACGTGTGTAGTACTGATCCCAGACCAGTCCTACTCAGTAACGTGTGTAGTACTGATCCCAGACCAGTCCTACTCAGTAACGTGTGTAGTACTGATCCCAGACCAGTCCTACTCAGTAACGTGTGTAGTACTGATCCCAGACCAGTCCTACTCAGTAACGTGTGTAGTACTGATCCCAGACCAGTCCTACTCAGTAACGTGTGTAGTACTGATCCCAGACCAGTCCTACTCAGTAACGTGTGTAGTACTGATCCCAGACCAGTCCTACTCAGTAACGTGTGTAGTACTGATCCCAGACCAGTCCTACTCAGTAACGTGTGTAGTACTGATCCCAGACCAGTCCTACTCAGTAACGTGTGTAGTACTGATCCCAGACCAGTCCTACTCAGTAACGTGTGTAGTACTGATCCCAGACCAGTCTTACCCGGTAACGTGTGTAGTACTGCTGAGGACCTCGTCGGGCCCGTCCCGGTCCTACCCGGTAATGTGGGACATATGTTCCCAGCGGGCGGCTGCCTCACGCTCCCGTCCTCCCTCTGCCTCTCGGCCGTATGGGAAGGGATGTCGGCAACAATGCAACCGGCCCTCCACATGAAAAGCAGAGACTTTTCTTCTGCTCTCCATTCAGCGTGGGGCCGGGGAGAGACTAATGCCTTTTGATGGGGATTGAATTAATTATCTCCAATAACACAATTGTGCCCGGCCAAGAAAAGAGCAAAGCAGCCCCCTTCAGACGCACAGAAGAGAGGAGCAGAGGAGAAAGGACGAGAGGGGATTCAAAGAGGAGCGCGAGATCCTCAAGCCGCTTTAAGAAGCAGCTGCCTTTCCATTAAAAATTATACGGGGGGAACTTTATTGGGGCTTTGTATGGGGGGGGGGGGGGGGGGGGGGGGGGGGGGCGTGATGCAGCCAGCCAAGTAGTCCTGGTGGTCCGGGAGCAGGTCTGTAGGGGCTCCTCGGGACCCCGAGGCCCTTCAAGGAAACGTGGTGACGCCCGCAATATTGCGGGGGTCATATTGGGCATCCGAATAATTAGCTCAATAACCGAAAGAATCCGAATAATTTGCTCAATATTGAGCTAATTATTCGGATTCTTTGGGTTGAGATAATGGAGTGAATTGACCAATCAGACGGGGCCAGCCCCACAGGCCAGGCCGGGCGTCTGGCGGCGGTCCTCCAGGTGGGGGCAGGTTCACCGCGCGGGGGGGGGGGGTTAAAGACGGGAGAAGAGGAGGAATACGCAGACCTATCTTCCGTCGTTATAGCAACGGCATCCATCTCTGAGACAGCGTGTCATGGAAACCCTTCAAAACGTTTTTAGAACAGCATGAGGAAGACTGCTAGAGGAAGAGCGGACCAGGAGAAACGAGGAAGACTGCTAGAGGAAGAGCGGACCAGGAGAAACGAGGAAGACTGCTAGAGGAAGAGCGGACCAGGAGAAACGAGGAAGACTGCTAGAGGAAGAGCGGACCAGGAGAAACGAGGAAGACTGCTAGAGGAAGAGCGGACCAGGAGAAACGAGGAAGACTGCTAGAGGAAGAGCGGACCAGGAGAAACGAGGAAGACTGCTAGAGGAAGAGCGGACCAGGAGAAACGAGGAAGACTGCTAGAGGAAGAGCGGACCAGGAGAAACGAGGAAGACTGCTAGAGGAAGAGCGGACCAGGAGAAATGAGGAACCCCTCAGTAGGCCTTCAGGGGCCTAACCAACATATCCATTTTAATAGCCTAATATTTAATAATATATATTTATATTTATAATAATTACAATAACAATGATTGTTACTAGGACTAGTAATTATATGAGTGAATATATACATAAATATATGAATTACGGCAATATCATATTATTAAATAATAATAACAATTATTCTGTTGTTATTATTATTATTATTATTATTATTATTATTATTATTATTATAATGATGTCTGACATTACATAAAGTAGGCCTACAGCTGCACACACACTGATCAGGGATCAGGTAGACCTACAGCTGCACACACACTGATCAGGGATCAGGTAGGCCTACAGCTGCACACACACTGATCAGGGATCAGGTAGGCCTACAGCTGCACACACACTGATCAGGGATCAGGTAGGCCTACAGCTGCACACACACTGATCAGGGATCAGGTAGACCTACAGCTGCACACACACTAATCAGGGATCAGGTAGACCTACAGCTGCACACACACTGATCAGGGATCAGGTAGACCTACAGCTGCACACACACTGATCAGGGATCAGGTAGACCTACAGCTGCACACACACTGATCAGGGATCAGGTAGGCCTACAGCTGCGCACACACACTGATCAGGGATCAGGTAGGCCTACAGCTGCACACACACTGATCAGGGATCAGGTTGAATCAAACATGGTCGATCCTAAGGAAAAATGGGACAGAAAGTAAAGCTCAGATATTTAAAGAGAAGGAAACTTTGCGGCTGCCAACCGAGTGAAGCTGTCGCACCGGTCTTGGCGGCGCGGCGGATTATCGCGGATTATCGCGGATTATGGCGGGAGAAACACACATGGGGGCGGAGCCAGGGATTAGGCGTGCGAGGACACCCAAGTTGTGCCATCTCCACGGTTACCAGGCGCGCGAGTGGGGGGTGGGGGGGGGGGGGGGTGGGTGGGGGGGGGGTCTCGTGCTGTAGGGTCCGAACCAGAGGCTCCCCCAGACAAGATCCTTTTATCCTCCTCTCTCCCCTTTCTTCTCTCCTGTCTCCTTTCTCTCTGTATCTCTCTCTCTCTCTCTCTCTCTCTCTCTCTCTCTCTCTCTCTCTCTCTCTCTCTCTCTCTCTCTCTCTCTCTCTCTCTCTCTCTCTCTCTCTCTCTCTCTCTCTCTCTCTCTCTCTCTCTCTCTCTCTCTCTCTCTCTCTCTCTCTCTCTCTCTTCTATAAACCCATGTCTCTCTGTGTAGGCCTATCTCTCTCTTGAGGGGGGTGAGGGAGGGATGGAGGAGGGGTGAGGGAGGAGGGGTGAGGGAGGGGCACTGCGGGGTCACAAAGCGTAGATATTTACAAGACCACAAGCGACGCGAAAATAATTGTTTGGCGTGCGGATGGCAGCTAAGGTCGCCCAATACCAGCACCCGCGTGTTTGGACATTATTACTATGCAAAGCAGAGAGAGAGAGAGCAAGGGAGAGCGAGAGAGAGAGAGGGAGAGAGAGAGAGAGAGAGGGTGAGAGCGAGAGAGAGAGCAAGGGAGAGCGAGAGAGAGAGAGCAAGGGAGAGGGTGAGAGCGAGAGAGCGAGAGAGAGAGCAAGGGAGAGGGTGAGAGCGAGAGAGCGAGAGAGAGAGCAAGGGAGAGGGTGAGAGCGAGAGAGAGAGAGCAAGGGAGAGGGTGAGAGCGAGAGAGCGTGAGAGAGAGCAAGGGAGAGGGTGAGAGAGAGAGAGAGACAGCAGTACGGAGGACGGTTCACAGCCCCAATGCGCCAGACAACAGCTCCATTTGTTCAATGTGAGTAGGTTAGCCTAGCTTAGCTAACCCTGTGCTTGACCTAGCTGACCCTAACCTTGCAGTAAGCCTACCTAACCCTGCACTTAGCCTAGCATAGCTAACCCTGCGTGTAGTCTGGCTAACCCTGCACTAAGCCTAGCCATGCTAACCCTGCGCTTAGCCTAATCTAGCAAACCCTGCATTTAGCCAAGCCTAGCTAACCCTGCACTAAGCCTAGCCTAGCTTACCCTAACCCTGGACTTAGCCTAGCTAACCCTATACTTAGCCTAGCCTAGCTAACCCTACACCTAGCCTAGCTAAACCTGGGGCTAGCTTAGCCTAGCTAACCGGCACTTAGCCTAGCTTATCCTAACCTTGCGGTTAACCTAGTTAACTCTAACTCTACCATTAGCCTAGCTGATCCTGCGGCTATTCAACAGCTTGTGCAATATAGCGCCCTAAAGGTCAGAGGAGTAGAAACACAATGATCCCCAAAGCCAACGGCTGACAGATGGCCTTAAGAAGGAACTTTCTGTAGCTCCGTCACAAACACAAAGTTCCAAACACAATGAAATCGCTCACTTTTATGTCTTAGACTCATCATAAAGTTATTTTTTAATAACTCGACAAAATAAAATGAGAGAGGAGTCTTCGAAGCCTGAGATCATTTGGACTGATTTGTCACATAGATCTGACTAAATTAATATCGCCGTTTGTTTCTTTCTAAGAGCTTTTTAAAATTGGTCTACTTTAGGAGGGAAAGCTAGAGTCAACATGGAACTAAAGGGACTCTTATCTCCATTTAGATTCAACATTCTCCCGTCTGCAGCTTCACACCTCCAGACTGCCCCATGGGACCAACGTCCTCACACACCTGGACGTCCCCACACACCTGGACGTCCTCACACACCTGGACGTCCCCACACACCTGGACGTCCTCACACACCTGGACGTCCCCCACACCTGGACGTCCTCACACACCTGGACGTCCCCACACACCTGGATGTCCACACACACCTGGACATCCACACACCTGGACGTCCTCACATACCTGGACGTCCTCACACACCTGGACATCCACACACCTGGACATCCACACACCTGGACGTCCTCACACACCTAGACGTCCTCACACAGCTGGACGTCCTCACACACCTGGACGTCCTCACACACCTGGACTTCCAGGGACTCATCGTTACTTCATCTGTTGTTTTGGCATGCAATGTATCATGTCATATAATAATAAATACTACTATTATATTTAATAATGACACAGCAAGCGGAATAAAGAATAGGCAGTGATTTATTTAGAGTCAAATTGTTTGGTGAAACCAAAGTAGGCCTACGTGTTTTTAATCAGAGAAAATGAAAAGTGAGAAGTGTCCCTGAGTAGAACGTGTCTCTCTATATTAAAACACTTAGAAACTTAAAACACAGAGAGAGGAACATTTTCCACCATAAAGACGTAACAAACTAATCATAGCAGAGAGGAATACAAAGGAATGAACTCTAATCAACCAACATCGACCTTAATAATACTCTCCTTTAATACCAGATATGAATATATCAATACTAGTACGGCATATCTCAATTATTAGAATAATGATTCTAGTGATATATAATATAGTGTTTATAATACTAGATATTCATATTTCAATAATAAATATGTTATATAGTGTTTGTAATGCTAGACGTGAATATGTAAATAAAAACACACCAAACACACTGGGGAAAGTAGGCGGAGGTCAAGGGGTCATCAGGGGTCATCGGGAGGTCAGATGACAGAGCGGAGGTTGCCTGTTCCAACCTTCTTCCTCAACACCTCCACCAGCCGCTCCAACCTGTAACACACACACACACACACACACACACACACACACAGAAAAGTTGAATATTACAATGGAGTAATAGAAGGATGGAATGATGGAGGGATGATAGAGGAGAGACAGAATGATGGAGGGATGATAGAGGAGAGACAGAATGATGGAGGGATGATAGTGGAGAGACAGAATGATGGAGGGATGATAGAGGAGAGACAGAATGATGGAGGGCTGATAGAGGAGAGACAGAATGATGGAGGATGATAGAGGAGAGACTGAATGATGGAGGATGATAGAGGAGAGATAGCATGATGGAGGGATGATAGAGGAGAGACAGAATGATGGAGGGATGATAGAGGAGACAGAATGATGGAGGATGATAGAGGAGAGACAGAATGATGGAGGGATGATAGAGGAGAGACAGAATGATGGAGGATGATAGAGGAGAGACAGAATGATGGAGGATGATAGAGGAGAGATAGCATGATGGAGGGATGATAGAGGAGAGACAGAATGATGGAGGGATGATAGAGGAGAGATAGTAGGGGGTGATCTACTTGTGTATCTTGGCGGAGGCTTCCCTCTCTGCCTGCAGGGAGGCCTGGAGCTGCTGGTCCAGGTCCGGGTGCCGCCTGGAGGGATGGGTGAGCTGGGTCAGCAGGGGCTCCTGGCCTGCATCGCTACCCAGCACAGAGCCCCCGTCCCTGGGCACAGGAGCCTGGGGGGGCCCGGGGCTCAGGTCCTGCCGGGTCTCGCCTTGGAGTCTGTAGACACAGAGAGAGGGCTGACCAATCAGAAGCACTAAACAGAATCAACACTCATGTTACTATGGTAACCACGTGCTGTTACTGTGGAGACGGTATCCCAATAGAAGACCGTGGTTGACCTGGTAGAACCAGTAGCAGACTGGTTGTACTGGGCAGCTCCCAGTAGAACCAGTAGCAGACTGGGGTTGTACTGGGCAGCTCCCAGTAGAACCAGTAGCAGACTGGGGTTATATGACGAGTCCACGCAGCAGGAGAGACACACTGAGCAGTCTCTCCTGCTGCTGAGCGGTTCTGACCTGCTGCTGAGCGGTTCTGACCTGCTGCTGAGCGGTTCAGACCTGCTGCTGAGTGTGAGCGGTTCTGACCTGCTGCTGAGCGGTTCAGACATGCTGCTGAGCAGTTCAGACCTGCTGCTGAGCGGTTCTGACCTGCTGCTGAGCGGTTCAGACCTGCTGCTGAGCGGTTCTGACCTGCTGCTGAGCGGTTCAGACCTGCTGCTGAGTGTGAGCGGTTCTGACCTGCTGCTGAGCGGTTCAGACCTGCTGCTGAGTGTGAGCGGTTCTGACCTGCTGCTGAGCAGTTCTGACCTGGTCAGTTCCTTCTGGTGCTGCTTCTGCTCCAGAGCCTGGTCTCTCTCTCGCTCTGCTCTCTCCAGCTCCTCCTGAACAAACACACACCACCTCAGACCTGCAGGTCCTGGGTCCACCTCAGTCCTGGGTCCACCTCAGACCTGCAGGTCCTGGGTCCACCTCAGACCTGCAGGTCCTGGGTCCACCTCAGACCTGCAGGTCCTGGGTCCACCTCAGACCTGCAGGTCCTGGGTCCACCTCAGTCCTGCAGGTCCTGGGTCCACCTCAGACCTGCAGGTCCTGGGTCCACCTCAGACCTGCAGGTCCTGGGTCCACCTCAGACCTGCAGGTCCTGGGTCCACCTCAGTCCTGGGTCCACCTCAGACCTGCAGGTCCTGGGTCCACCTCACGGCCCAGCACTCATTTACCCAGGCGCTCACACACACACACACACTCATACACGCACACACGCATACACATACACACACACACACACATGCAGGCGCACACACACAACCACACACACCCCTGGTTGTGTGTGTGTGTATTCTCCCCTCTATTTGGCGAGGGGAGAGGAGAGAGGAAAGCTGCACGAAGAGAGGAGAGCAGGAGAAGAGAGGAGGAGCAGAGAGGAGAGGAGGAGAGGAGAAGAGAGGAGAGGAGGAGAATGGAGGAGAGCAGCAGAAGAGAGGAGAGCAGGAGAAGAGAGGAGAGCAGGAGAAGAGAGGAGAGGAGGAGAATGGAGGAGAGGAGGAGAAGAGCAGGTAAAAGAGGAGAGGAGGAGAAGAGAGGAGAGGAGGAGAAGAGAGGAGAGGAGAGCAGGAGAAGAGAGGAGAGGAGGAGAAGAGAGGAGGAGAGGAGGAGAAGAAAGGAGAGGAGGAGAGGAGGAGAGGAGGAGAAAGGCACGGGTAGGTAAGATATTTCAGACCAGTAGGACCATGGATATGAATATGGAGGAGTGGGGGGGGGGCCTGCTGTCAGCCCCCCTCCTCTCTCATTAGTCCCCTCAAGGCCTGAGGACCAAGAGGGCATCAAAGCGTCCCACCCTCAGTCAATATGTACCTCCCCAGCGGAGCGCCTCCCCAGCACCTCCGTACCCAAATGAGCCCGGCCGGCCTGGCATGACACAGGACACGGCCTGACCTTTAACACCAGGCTGGAGGTCTCACGCAGCGGCCTCCTGCACCTCCTCTCTCCTCCTCCTCCCTCCACCTTCTTTCTCCTCTACACCGCTGCTCTCCTTTACACCTCCTCTCTCTACACCTCCTCCTCTCTACACCTCCTCTCTCTACACCTCCTCCTCTCTACACCTCCTCCTCCTCTCTCTACACCTCCTCTCTCTACACCTCCTCCTCTCTACATCTCCTCCTCCTCTCTCTACACCTCCTCCTCCTCTCTCTACACCTCCTCCTCTCTACACCTCTTCCTCCTCTCTACACCTCCTCCTCCTCTCTCTACACCACCTCCTCCTCTCTACACCTCTTCCTCCTCTCTACACCTCCTCCTCCTCTCTCTACACCACCTCCTCCTCCTCTACACCGCTGCTCTCCTTTACACCTCCTCTCTCTACACCTCCTCCTCTCTACACCTCCTCTCTCTACACCTCCTCCTCTCTACACCTCCTCTCTCTACACCCCCGCGTGTGAGTGTGTGTGAGTGTGTGCCTACCTTGCAGGCATTGTGTGTTGCCAGGTTGTTTTCTCTGGTCAGTAGTTCCAGACGATTCAACTGGAAACAAAGAGGACGTTTACCATGAAATAAAACTGTTGAATGTAGTCTAGCTAGATGTATTGGGATGCGGCCCAGCTAGTGGTGGTCTAGCTAGATGTATTGGGATGCGGCCCAGCTAGTGGTGGTCTAGCTAGATGTGTTGGGATGCGGCCCAGCTAGTGGTGGTCTAGCTAGATGTATTGGGATGCGGCCTGGCGGTCCGTGGTGGTCTAGCTAGATGTATTGGGATGCGGCCCAGCTAGTGGTGGTCTAGCCAGATGTATTGGGATGCGGCCTGGCGGTCCGTGGTGGTCTAGCTAGATGTATTGGGATGCGGCCCAGCTAGTGGTGGTCTAGCTAGATGTATTGGGATGCGGCCCAGCTAGTGGTGGTCTAGCCAGATGTATTGGGATGCGGCCCAGCTAGTGGTGGTCTAGCTAGATGTATTGGGATGCGGCCCAGCTAGTGGTGGTCTAGCCAGATGTATTGGGATGCGGCCCAGCTAGTGGTGGTCTAGCCAGATGTATTGGGATGCGGCCTGGCGGTCCGTGGTGGGTGGCTGGGGCCGGTGGGGCCCTGCTGTAATAAAGGAGATATTAGCTCAATAACTGACCAATCAGAAGGCAGCAGTGGGCAGCCCAGCGTAATAACACGGATATTGGCTCAGCAGAGAGGGACCGAGCAATAGAGCCGAGAGAAAGACAATTAGAGAGGGAGACAGACAGGGAGACAGACAGACAGGTGGAGAGAGAGAGATTTGAAGAGTTAGAGAGCAGATAGACAGACAGACTGACAGACAAGGAGACAGACAGACAGGTGGAGAGAGATATGAAGAGTGAGAGAGATTGAAAGAGTTAGAAAGCAGACAGACAGAAAGCAGACAGACAGACAGACAGACAGACAGACAGACAGACAGACAGAGAAAGAGGAAGAGAAAAGAGAAGAGTTTGGGGAGTGGGAGAAAGAGGGACAAAGGGTTCTCCCTGGTTCTCATATCCTCCAGAATATTTCCCAGAAGTCTCCTTGGGTCTCAGGAAGCACAGAGTTAATCCCTGAGAGATGAGGGGAGGGAGCAAGGGATCTCTCTCTCTCTCTCTCTAATATTTGATATATCATACATGTTGTGTATGACACACACACACACCTGGACACTGACTCAGCCAGCTGTGCTTGAGGCGTATGTGCTCCACCACCCCTCAGCATGCGTGTTAATACATCACATCAACACCTTCATACACGTTTACTACATGCCAGCTACATATCTGCTAGACATTGTGTTGGTGTATCTCATTACGCTAACCATGTAACCATGGAAACACAGCCCTGCGGTAACCATGGAAACACTGCCCTGCAGTAACCATGGAAACACAACCCTATGGTAGCCATGGAAACGTACCTTGGTGGCCATGTGGTCCCTCTCATCCATCAGGACGGTCATCTCCTGCGTGGTGATGTCCTGGTGCCGCTGTCTGGCCTTCTGGAGCAGAGCCAGGAGAACCGCCCCCCTCTGCTGGACCGAGTGGGCCGAGTCGGCCGCAGCCAGACCACACAGGACCTCCTCCACGTCCTGGTCCTAGAGACACCACGTTAAACATGAACAATTATACTATACACACACACACACGTGCGTGTGTGTGTGCGTGCGTGCGTGCGTGTGTGTGTGTACTCACCATATTAAACTCTGGGGTTATATCCTCCATCCTAGAATAGACATGAAGACATGAATGAAAGTCATGCTATACTTTATCATAATACTCTACTATGAAGAACATGCTAGTGTAGCTGGGAGAGAGCATTAGCCTAGCAGTGACCTAGCATTAGCCTAGCGGTGCTGCTGTGTTAGCTGGATGAGAAGAGTGTTAGCTTAGCATTAGCCTAGTGGTAGTCATGTTAGCTGGATGAGAAGAGTGTTAGCTTAGCATTAGCCTAGTGGTAGCCATGTTAGCTGGATGAGAAGAGTGTTAGCTTAGCATTAGCCTAGCATCAGCCTAGCAGTGCTTCTGTGTTAGTTGGGTAAGAAGAGCGTTAGCCTAGCATTGTCTTAACAGTGCTGAGCAGAGTGCTAGCTAGTGGACCTAGCGTTAGCCTAGCTGGCAGACTGGCGAGAATGTCACCATCCAGCCTCGAGCAGCCTCTATCTGAGAGCTAAGACCAGATAAGAGGCTCCCTGGGGAGGCTTGTTTCATCACACGCGCGGTCTCCAGGTAAGCAGCGGCTAATAATGTAATAATGTAGCGGCAGCTGTCCGCCCGCTCCGCTCCACAGGGAGGAGCCGCACACCGAAACCAACACACTCCTCTGTACTCCACTATTTAAAAGAACACACTCAATATCAAGCCAAAGCCTGCTCTAATGCACTTTAATAAAGCGCCAGGCGCTGGCGTTTCATTCAATCTCTCCATTCATACTTGACCTTGCCATAAGGAGCATGAGGATATATCACCTGTATTCTATACCATAAACCATGGAGGACTGCTCTGGAGGACTGCTCTGGAGGACTGCTCTGGAGGACTGCTCTGGAGGCCTGCTTTAGAGGACTGCTCTGGAGGACTGCTCTGGAGGCCTGCTCTGGGTGACTGCTCTGGAGGACTGCTCTGGGTGACTGCTCTGGATGACTGCTCTGGATGCCTGCTTTAGATAACTGCTCTGGAGGACTGCTCTGGATGACTGCTTTATATTACTGCTCTGGAGGACTGCTTTATATTACTGCTCTGGAGGACTGCTCTGGAGGACTGCTTTAGATGACTGCTCTGGAGGCATGCAACAGTTCGGTTTCTTGGAGCAACGAGGGAACTAACACACACACACACACACACACACACACACACACACACACACACACACACACACACACACACACACACACACACACACACACACACACACACACACACACACACACACACACACACACACACACCCCCCTTCGGTGGAAAGGACAAAATAGGGGAGGAGGAGAGGAGAGAGGAGAGGACAAGAGGGAGAAGGCAGGAGAAGAGAAGAGAGTATTTCTTTAGTTTAAACATTATCTTATTAACCTTTTATTTGGTTTATTATAGATCAATGAAAGAGGAGAGGAGAGGAGAGGAGAGGAGAGGAGAGGAGAGGAGAGGAGAGGAGAGAGGACAGGAGAGAGGACAGGAGAGGAGAGGAGAGGAGAGGAGAGGAGAGAAATGGAGAGGGGATAAAAGGAGTGAATAAAGCCGGAACAGTGTGTATGTGCTAGTGTGGTAGTGTGTATGTATGTGTGTATGTGGTAGTGTGTATGTTAGTGTGTATGTGTGTATGTGGTAGTGTGTATGTTAGTGTGTATGTGGTAGTGTGTATGTGTGTATGTTAGTGTGTATGTGGTAGTGTGTATGTTAGTGTGTATGTGTGTATGTGGTAGTGTGTATGTGTGTATGTGTGTATGTGGTAGTGTGTATGTGGTAGTGTGTATGTGTGTATGTGGTAGTGTGTATGTGTGTATGGGGTAGTGTGTATGTGTGTATGGGGTAGTGTGTATGTGGTAGTGTGTATGTGTGTATGTGGTAGTGTGTATGTGTGTATATGGTAGTGTGTATGTGTGTATATGGTAGTGTGTATGTGGTAGTGTGTATGTGTGTATGTGGTAGTGTGTATGTGTGTATGTGGTAGTGTGTATGTGTGTATATGGTAGTGTGTATGTGTGTATGTGGTAGTGTGTATGTGTGTATGTGGTAGTGTGTATGTGTGTATGTGGTAGTGTGTATGTGTGTATGTGGTAGTGTGTATGTGTGTATGTGGTAGTGTGTATGTGTGTATGTGGTAGTGTGTATGTGTGTATGTGGTAGTGTGTATGTGTGTATGTGGTAGTGTGTATGTGTGTATGTGGTAGTGTGTATGTGTGTATGTGGTAGTGTGTATGTGTGTATGTGGTAGTGTGTATGTGTGTATGTGGTAGTGTGTATGTGTGTATGTGGTAGTGTGTATGTGTGTATGTGGTAGTGTGTATGTGTGTATGTGGTAGTGTGTATGTGTGTATGTGGTAGTGTGTATGTGTGTATGTGTGTATGTGGTAGTGTGTATGTGGTAGTGTGTATGTGTGTATGTGGTAGTGTGTATGTGTGTATGTGGTAGTGTGTATGTGTGTATGTGGTAGTGTGTATGTGTGTATGTGGTAGTGTGTATGTGTGTATGTGGTAGTGTGTATGTGTGTATGTGGTAGTGTGTATGTGTGTATGTGGTAGTGTGTATGTGTGTATGTGGTAGTGTGTATGTGTGTATGTGGTAGTGTGTATGTGTGTATGTGGTAGTGTGTATGTGTGTATGTGGTAGTGTGTATGTGTGTATGTGGTAGTGTGTATGTGTGTATGTGGTAGTGTGTATGTGTGTATGTGGTAGTGTGTATGTGTGTATGTGGTAGTGTGTATGTGTGTATGTGGTAGTGTGTATGTGTGTATGTGGTAGTGTGTATGTGTGTATGTGGTAGTGTGTATGTGTGTAT
Source organism: Lota lota (assembly GCA_026745465.1). NCBI lineage: Eukaryota > Metazoa > Chordata > Actinopteri > Gadiformes > Lotidae > Lota > Lota lota. Next base: position 410,711 of record JACYXH010000299.1, on the reverse strand, counting down.
GTGGTAGTGTGTATGTGTGTATGTGGTAGTGTGTATGTGTGTATGTGGTAGTGTGTATGTGTGTATGTGGTAGTGTGTATGTGTGTATGTGGTAGTGTGTATGTGTGTATGTGGTAGTGTGTATGTGTGTATGTGGTAGTGTGTATGTGTGTATGTGGTAGTGTGTATGTGTGTATGTGGTAGTGTGTATGTGTGTATGTGGTAGTGTGTATGTGTGTATGTGGTAGTGTGTATGTGTGTATGTGGTAGTGTGTATGTGTGTATGTGGTAGTGTGTATGTGTGTATGTGGTAGTGTGTATGTGTGTATGTGTGTATGTGGTAGTGTGTATGTGGTAGTGTGTATGTGTGTATGTGGTAGTGTGTATGTGTGTATGTGGTAGTGTGTATGTGTGTATGTGGTAGTGTGTATGTGTGTATGTGGTAGTGTGTATGTGTGTATGTGGTAGTGTGTATGTGTGTATGTGGTAGTGTGTATGTGTGTATGTGGTAGTGTGTATGTGTGTATGTGGTAGTGTGTATGTGTGTATGTGGTAGTGTGTATGTGTGTATGTGGTAGTGTGTATGTGTGTATGTGGTAGTGTGTATGTGTGTATGCGTACTCCTCCTGCTGCTGGAGGCGTTTAGCGCGGAGCAAGGCCTCATCTCGCTCCTCATTGGCCAGACGCAGCCGTGACATCAGAGCCTGGTCCCGCTCCCTTTGGGCAGCACACAGCTCCTGAAAAACAGCTGACCAACCACAGCCAATCAGAACCAGGCTTACTACAACACCAGCCAATCACAACGAGGCCCACTGCCATACCTGCTAGACATCGCCAGGCAGGGGGAGGGGCCACGTGATAGGATACAGGGGGAGGAGTTAGGGGATCGGGGGAGGAGCTAGGAGCTACCTTGATGGAGGGGCTAGGAGACAGGGGGAGGAGTTAGGATACAGGGGGAGGAGCTAGGAGTTACCTTGATGGAGGAGCTAGGAGACAGGAGGAGGAGCTAGGATACAGGAGGAGGAGCTAGGATACAGAGGGATGCGCTAAGAGACGGGGAAGGGACTAGGAGACAGGAGGAGGAGTTAGGAGACAGGGGAGGAGCTAGGAGCTACCTTGAGGGAGGAGTCGTGGGGAGGTTCTGAACTCCTCTCCCAGCTGATGTTCCTCCACCTTCTTCTGCTGGTGGACCAGCTGGAGCTGCAGCTACACACACATTATATATACATATGTTCTATATATATATATATGTTATGTTTTATATTTCTTCTATATATTAGTACCTTGTTGTTGACAGCCCTCAGAGAGTCGAGTTCCTTCAACAGAAAAGAGACGTTCTTCTCTCTGCTCAGACCTCTGGGAGGGAGGGAGGGAGAGGGAGAGGGAGAGGGAGAGAGAGAGAGAGAGAGAGAGAGAGAGAGAGAGAGAGAGAGAGAGAGAGAGAGAGAGAGAGAGAGAGAGAGAGAGAGAGAGAGAGAGAGAGAGAGAGAGAGAGAGAGAAAGAGAGAGAGAGAGAGAGAGATTGTAACAGCAGTGACGAACGAAGCGGTTAGAAACTTCATATTTACTTTATCACAGAAGCACGGTGACCTTTAAACTAATATAGAGAGTCACACGCATGTTAATCACCTTTATTATTACTCTCCCTCTGCTTATTATTACACTGTCTACTCATTATTACACTCTCTCCTTACTATTACACTGTCCACCTCTATCGCCAAGTCTCTCTTACCATCCTGTGGCTTATATTAGCATGTTACCATCCTGTGGCTTATATTAGCATGTTACCATCCTGTGGCTTATATTAGCATGTTACCATCCTGTGGTTTATATTAGCATGTTACCATCCTGTGGCTTATATTAGCATGTTACCATCCTGTGGCTTATGTTAGCATGTTACCATCCTGTGGTTTATATTAGCATGTTACCATCCTGTGGTTTATATTAGCATGTTACCATCCTGTGGCTTATGTTAGCATGTTACCATCCTGTGGTTTATATTAGCATGTTACCATCCTGTGTACTAATATTAGCATGTTACCATCCTGTGGTTTATATTAGCATGTTACCATCCTGTGTACTAATATTAGCATGTTACCATCCTGTGTTTTAATGCTAGCATGTTAGCATCCAGTGGCTTATATTTGCATGTAAGCATCCTGTGTGCTAATGTTAGCATGTTATGTCCTGTGTGATAATATTATCATGTTTCCACCCTGTGTGCTAATGCTAGCACGTTAGCATACTGTGTGCTAATATTAGCATGCTAGCATCAAATACAGTAGCGTAGGAGAAGAGTCAACAAGCCAAAGCTTTGTTCTGGCTGAGCTTCCCACTGTGCGCGACATAAAGGCACATCACTAATCGCATATAAGCCTGATGTAGTCACGCAATAATCTGATGCGTGTAAGCATGTATGTTTGCACATTTGGAGTATTTACATGTTTAAGCCCCTACAAGGACTTCATCACTGTTTACCTTCCAGTGTCAACGTAACGCACATTTATACCCCGAGTCCCAGAGTTTCCATACGACTCCGAGTGGCTGCGTGCTCCTGCTGCCACCCCACTCCTGGGGCTCCACCCCACTCACCCCGCACCAGCTCGGCCACAACATCCTCACTTTACCTGCTGTCCACGGGGCCCGGGTGGGCGTGGCCACCACTGTCCGCCTGGAGAGAGGGGGCGTGGTCTTTGGTGTCTGTCTGGGTAAAAGGGGCGGGGCTAGGGGCTGCCTCCATGTTGCTCGGGACTGGACTGGAGGAGGAGCGTTGCAGACAGACAGCACCTGCTGACAGACAAACACAGGGTGAGAGACAGACGGACAGACAGACAGGGGGAGAGACAGACAGACAGACAGGGTGAGACAGACAGACAGACAGGGTGAGAGACAGACAGACAGACAGACATACAGACCGGTTAAGGACCGACAGAGAGACAAAACACAGGGTGAGAGACAGATGGACAGACAGACAGACAGGGTGAGAGACAGACGGACAGACAGGGTGAGAGACAGACAGTCAGACAGGGTGAGAGACAGACAGTCAGACAGACAGACAGGGTGAAAGACAGATAGACAGATAGACATACAGAGAGACAGACAGACAGACCGGTTGAGGACAGACAGAGAGACAGTGGTGAGAGACAAACAGACAGACATATACTGTACATCTAAATATACATATATATTTAGATATATAATAACGACATAACCATATCTACAAATATATATAATATAAAGACATAGACCTCTCTTTATATTAATATAAAGATATAGAGCTACATCTACATAGATATATAATATAAAGACATAACTATATCTTTATATTAATATCAAGACATAGAACTATATCTTTATATTTATATAAAGACATAGCCCTAAATCTAGACATCTTTATATATATCTTTATATAGACATAAAGACGTAGACATTTATCTATATAGATATATAGTATAAATACATAGAACTACATCTATATAGATAAATAATGTTAAAACATAGACCTATATGTACATAAATATATACAAACATATATATAAACATATATATATATATATATATATATATATATAAACATATATATATATATATATATATATATATATATATATATATATATATATATATATATATATATATATATATATATATAAACACAGAACTATATCTCTGTAGATATATAATATAAATACATAGAACTACATCTCTATAGATGTATAATATAAATACATATAACTACATATATGTAGATATATAATATAAATACATATAACTACATATATGTAGATATATAATAACATAGAACTACATCTATGTAGATATATAATATAAAGACATAGACCTACATCTATGTAGATATATAATATAAAGACATAGACCTATATCTACATAGATCAGGTTTACCTTGGGACGTGTCCTGGGGTTTGGGCAGCACGGTTCTGAAAACAAGACCCAGAGGATTTTACAGCTCTGGAGGTTCAGGTAAAGGCTAGGAGGTCAGGGGTGAAGCTAGGAGATGAAGCTAGGAGGTAAAGGGTGTAGCTAAGAGGTGTAGCTCCATCTTGTATTGGTTATAGTCTACCCTGGAGTGTGGCTGTGGGTCGCGCTGCAGCCGTGAGGTGGAGACAGCCAATGTCTCAGCTCCTGGTTGACGTTTGGATTAGCTAACACACACACACACACACACACACACACACACACACACACACACACACACACACACACACACACACACACACACACACACACACACACACACACACACACACACACACACACACACACACACGTTAGTGGTAAAACAGAGTGAGATTAGCCCCTGTATTGCACTTCTCGCTCTAATTGGGTGAACAATTAGTCGCTCTGCAAAGCACACAGAGCATTTATATGTCCACCTCCTTAAAGTGTCTTAACGAGCCTCCTTAACGAGCTCATCTTCTCAGGTGTAATTACAATGCCTGATAATTCACAAACAAGCAAACAGAACCCCAGACACACAGGAGCAAGGCCACTGAACTGTGTTGGTGTGTGCACTTGTGTGCTTACGTGTGTGTACATGCTCAGTTGCCTGTGTGTGTGTGTGTGTATACTTGCTCATGTGTGTGTGTTAATGCTTATATGTGTGTGCTTGCGTGCACGTGTACGTTTGTGTGTGAGTAAACTTCCGTTGGTGTGAAGCCATGAACACGTTGCCCTCTAGTGGCCACACACACACACACACACACACACACACACACACACACACACACACACACACACACACACACACACACACACACACACACACACACACACACACACACACACACACACACACACACACACTATACTACCGTATTATGCTATCAGGTTATAAGCATAGCAAGCTAACTCTTCCGATGAGTTTTTAAGTAGCTGAGGAGGTTTTGAGAAGCTGCTGAACCAGAAAGTTCCATCTGAACCCTGGAGTCTGCTGAAGGACATGGGGCAGAGTGACGTTCTGGAGATAATAAGGACTAGCAAACGTCTTCATCACTTTGAAACTTTTCTCATCTCCCCCCTCGTGTTCTGTGGACTCAGGGCTAATTGGGCCTGCGATGGTGATTACTATTCATGTACAATTACAGTCTGGTAATGTCCTCAAATCCTCCTAAATGACCATTCATGCCTCGCGTTCAGACCTGCCTTTGAAGTCTTGTCAAAGATGGAAAACATGGCCGACCGGGAGCCAATCAGCGGGCCAATCTCCATTAACCAATCACCTCTCACCCCTCCCCCCCACTCCCCCTCCTCCCGTGTGCAGTACAAACTAAATTCCATTAATTTTTTAAGCTGTATTTAATACATTTTCCACAGTAAAAAAGGAAAGTTTCCTGTCGTTTTCCTGAAGGCTCTTTGTCCTCCATGTTCCAGCTGACTGCATGAATATTAATAACTGTGTTAGTCTGATTAAATGGGCTTCTGGCAAATTCCCTCTCTAATCCCGCATCCGCTGGAACCCGCTGCGATGACACCCATCACATGAATTTAGATACGCACATTAAGGACCAGAGAACACACACACATTACAACACAACATACACACACTACAACACACTTATACGGGCATTATGGACCAGAGAACACACACACATTACAACACAACATACATACACATTACAACACAACATACACACACTACAACACACTTATACGGACATTATGGACCAGAGAACACACACACATTACAACACAACATACACACACTACAACACAACATACACACACTACAACACACTTATACGGGCATTACGGACCAGAGAACACACACACATTACAACACAACATACACACACATTACAACACAACATACACACACTACAACACACTTATACGGACATTAAGGACCAGAGAACACACACACATTACAACACAACATACACACACTACAACACACACACACGGACATTAAGAACTGGAGAAGCATTTATACACACACTACACAACACACCTACACATTAAAACACAACATAGACACACTACAATACAAAATATACACAGACGCACACAGACAGACAGACTCACACATTACAAAACAACATATCACACTACACCACACACACACACACACACACACACACACACACGCACACCAAAAAACAACTAGAAAAGCACTACAACACAATACAACGTAAGCTCACTGCAACACACTTTGATGTGGACAGCGTTGGGAAGAGAAATCAGCCTAACGAATGAATTAGTAAATAACATACCAGAACTAAGATCTATTCCATACATACACAACATCACATATGTATCACATAACAGTAGGCAGATCTCATATAACATAGTACATCATTCTCCACATGATAAGCATCTATCTGTCTGTCTGTCTTACTATCTATATCACTATTAATCAATCAAGCACTCTGTCTGTATTCTGTTCGTCTGTCTATCTTCCTATCTATCTATCCATCTCTCTATCAATCAATCACTCTTTTTTCTATCACTCTACCAACCAAGCACTCTGTCCGTTGGTCTGTCTCTCTATCTACTATTCATCTCTTTATCAATCACTCTGTCTTTCCATCGTTCTAGCACTCTATCTATTTACCAGGACAAGTCTGCCCTCTAAAGGAACACAGTGGTACATGCTCTCCTCTCAGGTGCGTGTGTGTGTGTGTGTTACCTTTATACATGTCCACCAGGGACTCCTTGAGCTCCTTGCTCTGCGTCCATGGCAACACTCTGACCTCGTTCTCCTCGCCGTCCGAAATCGTCCCTCTGTGATGACATCATCAATACTTGGTCAGCAAGTACAGCGATACAGAACATAAGTACAGCAATACTGTAGTACAGCAGTACTGTTGTAAAGCAGTACTATAGAGCAGTACTGTAGTAAAGCAGTACTATAGAGCAGTACTGTAGCACAGGATTACTGTAGTACAGGAGTACTGTTGTAAAGCAGTACTACAGAGCAGTACTGTAGTAAAGCAGTACTATAGAGCAGTACTGTAGTACAGGAGTACTGTAGTACTGTAGTACAGCAGTACTTTAACTACTTACAGTGCGGACAGTTTGTGTTCCAAGCCACAGATTTTCTTCTTGGCTCTTTCTAGAGCGAACCTAACATCCAGAGACCTGCTGCAGTGAGCCATAGACCAGAGCACGGTCTGTAGACCCAGTCTGTAGACCCAGTCCAGACCAGAACACAGTCTGTAGACCCAGTCTGTAGACCCAGTCCAGACCAGAACACAGTCTGTAGACCCAGTACAGACCCAGTACACTGTCTATACACACAGTCTGAAGACCCAGTAGAGACCAGTACACTGTCTATACAGTCTGTAGACCCAGTAGAGACCAGTACACTGTCTATACACAGTCTGTAGACCCAGTAGAGACCCAGTACACTGTAGCCCAGTAGAGAGACCAGGAGAGCCTTCAACCCTCTACTCCTGTCCAGTCCAGACACTCGATAGCGCCGCAGCTAGTTAGCATTGATCTTTCGTTCCAAGGTTTCAGTGGCAACCTGAAACATCACCATGACAACCGTGTTTACAACCTGCAGCTCCCAACAGGAAGTGGACACCTGCTGACATCATCGTGGGGAGCCGAACTGTTTCATTCAAAAGATAAACATCAGGTCTCACGTGTGCAATGCTGTTTCATAGTAGGCCTTTAATAAGTGTGGTCCACATGGCCTCTTTATAATCAAGAGCTTACCGTTTTATTTATGGGTTTTCCCACAAGAAAGTCAGATATACGAATGAATATGTTTTAATGATTTAAACGTTAAAACACACCGCAGGCAGACCAATAGGAAAACGAGCCGAACTGAACTACCAACTCATGACTCCTAACATTCCGAGCATACTTCCTAGCAGTTAGCATGCTAATCTACCATACACCTTAATGAAGTATACACACAACACACACACACACACACACACACACACACACACACACACACACACACACACACACACACACACACACACACACACACACACACACACACACACACACACACACACACACACACACACAGGTTTCATAACTTCCTCAGCCTGCTAAGCTACTTTAACTAGAACCATTATGAGTTTATAAAGATCAGCCTTCTGTCCCACACACACAATGCGCAAGTGTATGCAGTATTTTAAATATATACAGAATGTACTCCGATAAACTGCTTGAAGCTGACAACGTCCACCAGAACCCCTAACCCAGAGTAGGATGAACAGCTGTATACACCACCACGGTACTCCGACGAGCAGTCAACATCTGCAAAACCAAGACAACAGCATCCACGTGTCCTGGTGTGCCTAAACATCTGCACAACAACGTCTGCACACATAGCCACACACAGCACATATACACCAACATAACCACACACAGCACATATACACACATATAGCCCCACACAGCTCACATACACACACACATACATATAGCCTGGATTTCACCTCGAACCCATTCCCAGAAATAGTATAACACTTACCGCTGGGTCACAGATGAATTACAAGTGATCCGCGGTCTTGGAGAATTCGTCCGATTTGGAAAACTTTTATTTTTCTTAAGTACACCAGGGGCCGCCAGGGGGAGCCGAAGCGCCATTCTCGTACGTGAGGCGTTCAATCCAGTTAAAGCTAGCAGCAAGCATGAATACAATTAGTTTCCTTTTTCCTATCATTTAACGATTGTATTTTTAAAAAAGAAGGCGATTTGGACAATTAATTGGGAACCGGTTAAACTAACATCTATAAACTGTTGACCGTGATACCTTCCCAAGCAAACAAATGGCAGTACAGAGCTGCTATAATATATATATACACGTAATATATATATATATATATATATATATATATATATATATATATATATATATATATATATATATATATATATATATATATATATATATATATATATATATATATAGTATTACCACGTAACGCCCATGGGTGGCAGTATAAGACCGTTACATCAGTGTTTATGCACATGGTGCCAGCTAGTGGCATGTGTGAAGCCGTTATAATGTCGTGTAATACCTCCTGACGCCGATAGGTGGCAGTATAAAAGTATACACTGGTCTCTAGACAGTGTGATGCGGCGGTGAGAACTGAACCTGTTATCCGAGCTGCTGCTGCTAAAGATTTAAGTTTACGCCAAAATGAGTTCAATTGGGACGGGGGTAAGAACCACTATGTACATGTGAACTGTCCGTTTAGTTTAGTGTTGAATAAATAACAGTCTTTAAGTCTGCAAAGTGTTTCCATTCATTGTAACTCGTTGTCAGCCCTGCTGAGTCACTAGCATGGTTAGCTAGGCTAGGCTAGTTAGCTAGGCTAGGTCCACTAAACGAAATCGAAAGCTTACATGAAATGTATCGCTGCTTTGTCGCCGAGTCCACAATCACAGCAGCATATAACCTGATTTAAAATGCCCATAATATGATCTCAGCAGTTAAACGAGTCTAAATAACAAGTTTACTGTTGTTTTGAAAGTACAGTGTCTTCACTGCGCATGCTTACACTGGGAGACGCTCATAGGTGACTTGAGGTCCACTGGTGAGCGGTGGTCCAGGTGTGTGGTTCCAGATGAACACCCGTCATATTGTACAGTACTGGGTCACATGGTGATCCCTTTGAAAACACGGAAGTAGAACCCAAATGTGATGTTTTACCTAGGTATGGATGAACTTGTGCCCGGGATCAGTGTATAAGCAGTGAAGCATCCTTGGATTAATATGAACATTAATAAGGGTCGTATCAGACAAAGTCTCTCCCTCTCTGTGTCTTAACAAAACTTTAATTTTACTGCCGAAAAATCAATGTGAAGCCCTGATCTTCCATGTTTATGCAGCTCTACTATTTTGTATTCCGTCATACTATATTATATCATGCTATATATGATATACTATATAATACAACATGCTATATAACATGATGTACTATATATCATACGATGTTATATATCATACTGTATAATATATACTATATAATATATCATATTTTATTATAATATATCATACTATATTATAATATATCGTACTGTAATATATATGCTTTATAATATTTAATACTATATACAGTATGAAATAGTCCCACCCTCCCTGACGCTGTGGTGTTCTCCTGCAGTATGACCTGTCAGCCTCCACCTTCTCCCCAGACGGAAGGGTCTTCCAGGTGGAGTACGCCATGAAGGCCGTGGAGAACAGCAGGTGAGTTGATCTTTGGCCCACTACCCTATGCCAGTACCCTACACCCAGTACCCTATCCCAGTACCCAACCAGTACTCTACCCCCCAATACCTTACCAGCCCGCAGCACCCTATCCCAGTACCCTATTCCAGTACCCAACCAGTACTCTACCAGCCCCCAGTACCCTATCCCAGTACCCTACCAGCCCCCAGCACCCTATCCCAGTACCCTACCAGCCCCCTGTCTTCAGTTAATAACTCTTATCTTCATCTGTGGTCTGGTATCCTGCCACCATTACAAGACATGGAGTCATTTAGCAGAAGCAGCTTCTAAGTTGGACAGAGCTAAGCATGAAGTCAAGATTGGAGTCGGTCTGTCACTCTGGCTGTCCGTTTGTCTGTCTCTATCACTCCATCACTCTATTTATAACTTTATCCATCACTCTATCACTCTATCTCATAACTACAACACAAGTTAAAGTGCTGCACTTCCTGTGAGTTAAATAAGCTGGAGAGTGCAGAGTAGACGCTCCTCGCTCCGGTCTTCAGCTGATCAATCGTCAGAACCGCTCCCTGTTAGCTGTGAGCGTAATGATATGTCTGTGGTCTACAGCACAGCCATCGCGGTGCGGTGTAAAGACGGAGTGGTGTTCGGTGTGGAGAAGCTGGTTCTGTCCAAACTGTACGAGGAAGGCTCCAACAAACGCATCTTCAACGTCGACAAACATGTTGGAATGGTACCACTCTCTCATCCTTCTTCGGTTCTTCCAAATGCCTTTTTGTGTGCAGTAGGATACGGTCAATCAGTTACCAATCAAGTATAGAATCAAAATGTAGCCATATTGTGGGGCAATTAGCTCCCACAATAGCAAACGATGTGTTAGTTGAATCTCAATTTCCCTGGAAATACATGGGGTCTGATATCTGGCTAATAACCGGAAAACAATCCGTCCCGTCCCTAGACTCCTTTGCAACGCAAACTGTTTTTTGCTACTCCAGCCAGCAGGGGGCACCATAGTAAGGTCCTAGCATCGGAGACGCCTTCAAGTCCCTGTTACAGAGTCAGCCAGCTCTAGCTAAAGCCTTCTAGAGATTGTGGGATTTGCCAATCTGCATAAATACCACACCAACACAAAAACGCGTTGCTAGCTTAATCTTGTTAGGTGTAAGTCTCTACCGTGGACATTTGCACATGCATCTTTAAGCTAAGAGCGCCGTGTAATGGTGGAATCAATGGCGCAGTAATATCATAGTGATGAGGCATTTTTCTCTCGAGCACGGCTAGGTGTGCCGTCATGCTCATTTAATCAGGTTCTAAAGTTCTAGTTGACCAATCAGGTAGCTCGGTCGGAACTACCCGTGGTTTAATGTGGTGGTATGTTGCTACTTAAAGCTAGGTTCTGTATTGTGTGTTGTGATGCTGTGTTGCTACTTGAAGCTAGGTTGTGTATTGTGTGTTGTGATGCTGTGTTGCTACTTGAAGCTAGGTTGTGTATTGTGTGTTCTGATGCTGTGTTGCTACTTGAAGCTAGGTTGTGTATTGTGTGTTCTGATGCTGTGTTGCTACTTGAAGCTAGGTTCTGTTTTGTGGGGTCCTACAGGCGGTGGCGGGGCTCCTGGCAGATGCTCGCTCCCTCTCGGAGGTGGCCAGGGAAGAAGCGTCCAACTTCAGGTCCAACTATGGCCACAACGTCCCCCTCAAGGTAAAACAAAGTCTATTCACATGATCCTACTGCCATCTCCACTGCCATTGGACAAGGGGACCTGTCCAATCAGAGACCAGGGGAGGTGGACCTGTTGGTACAGGACCCGGGGGTTAGCACCCTACTCTTAAGACCAGTGCCCGGGCATCTTTATTGACCCCATCTTAGGGGTCCTACTGGGTGGAGGGGAGCTACTGGGTGGAGGGGTCCTACTGGGTGGAGGGGAGCTACTGGGTGGAGGGGAGCTACTGGGTGGAGGGGAGCTACTGGGTGGAGGGGACCTAATAGGGTGGAGGGGTCCTACTGGGTGGAGGGGAGCTACTGGGTGGAGGGGAGCTACTGGGTGGAGGGGTCCTACTGGGTGGAGGGGAGCTACTGGGTGGAGGGGTCCTACTGGGTGGAGGGGAGCTACTGGGTGGAGGGGACCTAATAGGGTGGAGGGGTCCTACTGGGTGGAGGGGAGCTACTGGGTTGAGGGGTCCTACTGGGTGAAGGGGAGCTACTGGGTGGAGGGGTCCTACTGGGTGAAGGGGAGCTACTGGGTGGAGGGGAGCTACTGGGTGGAGGGGACCTAATAGGGTGGAGGGGTCCTACTGGGTGGAGGGTTCCTACTGGGTGGAGGGGACGTACTAGGTGGAGGGTTCCTACTGGGTGGAGGGGACGTACTGGGTGGAGGGTTCCTACTGGGTGGAGGGGACGTACTGGGTGGAGGGTTCCTACTGGGTGGAGGGGACGTACCAGGGTCTTGCGGTGCTGAAGCGGTTCTGATGGTGTGATGTGTGTTGGCAGCACCTGGCTGACAGAGTGGCCATGTACGTCCACGCCTACACACTGTACAGCGCCGTCCGGCCCTTCGGCTGCAGGTGAGGAACCTGCTCACATCCTCACACACTCACATCCCCACAAACACACACTCACATCATCACACTCACATCCCCACACACTCACATCCTCACACACTCACATCCCCACACACTCATATCCACGCACACTCATATCCACAGTCACATCCTCACACAGTCACATCCACGCACACTCACATCCACACACACACTCACATCCACACACACTCATATCCACGCACACTCATATCCACACACACACACACTCACATCCTCACACACTCACATCCCCACACACTCATATCCACACACACACTCACACACTCACATCCCCACACACTCACATCCACACACACCTACACTCGCATCTACACTCAAGTCCACACATCCACATACCTCCACACATAGGTTGCTAAAGTGTGTGTGTGTGTGTGTGTGTGTGTGTGTGTATGTATGTGGTAGCTTCATCCTGGGGGCCTACGATGTGGACGACGGCCCTCAGCTCTACATGGTGGACCCCTCAGGGATCTCATACGTACGTATCACACAGTGCTCAGAATACTACTACAGTACATACGTTCATATCACACAGTGCTCAGAATACTACTACAGTACATACGTTCATATCACACAGTGCTCAGAATACTACTACAGTACCAACATAGTTCTGCTACAGTACCAACATAGTACTGCTACAGTACTCAGAATACCACTACAGTACCAACATAGTACTGCTACAGTACTCAGAATACCACTACAGAACATATACTACTACTACAGAACTCCTACTACAACTAAAATACACTAGAACACTAGGATGTGGTGCTGTGGTACTGTGGTACTGTGGTACTGTGGTACTGTGGTACTGTGGTGCTGTGGTACTGTACTGTGGTACTGTGGTGCTGTGGTACTGTACTGTGGTACTGTGGTACTGTGGTACTGTGGTACTGCGGTGCTGTGTGGTCCCAGTGTCTTCATTTTTGACGCTGTGATGTAAGAGTTGTGCTGGGCCGCTTGTGTGTGCAGGGCTACTGGGGCTGTGCCATCGGGAAGGCCAAGCAGGCAGCCAAGACGGAGATCGAGAAGCTCCAGGTAAGCTCTCTGACCTGGGTGAACGGGCGTTTCACTTTTCTTTCGCTTCACATTTGTTTCTACCAACCAAGTCGGCCGGCCGTAGTAAACCTGTCGAAAAGGCGTCTGGAAAGGTTTCAAATCAACGGCGTGCAGACGTGCGGCCCTACTCTTCCACATCCCCTTCTGAAAGGTTCCTCCCCTCATGCAAATAAGTCTCTTCTGTAGAATAGCTCCGTAGCGAAACAGGAAACGGAAAGGCGTTACTGTCCCTTTCAGTTTGGTTTCCATCTCCCCTTAGACGTTCTGCTGTAGCATAGGACGGCTGGATCCGAAGTTGAGGCGAGTGTTGGTCCTCTCCACGCGGCCCTGAACCTCAGGCCCCGTTGCCCCTGTCCTCCTCTCTTTCAGGGGTCTCGCGCTTCAGGGGGAATGCAACAAGACTCGACACACCGAGTGGAGCACTAGTTCACACCGTTTTGTTAGGAGGAAAACCATTCAGGACTACTGTATTGTTGTAATACTTTTATGGGCTTAATATCCACACAACAATAACTTTGGTCGTCAGTTGGCGCCTACTCCATCGTTCCCCGTAGCTCTACCTCTGAACCGTAACCACGGTTTCCATTTGTGCCTGACCTTCCCCAGATGAGAGACATGACATGCAGAGAGCTGGTGAAGGAGGTCGCCAAAATGTAAGTTGTCAGCAGATTGGAAGGTCCAAATGTTTTTCTAGTTGCTGAACGCCGGGGGCTGGACATGTTTCATGTTGATGTTTCTTGACTTGCTGTTTACCTCTTATCCTACTACGTGTATGGTTCTTGTTATGCACCAAACACCAGGACCAATTCCTTGTATGTGTTGAACTTACCTGAGGTCCGTTGGGAATGTGAGGGTTGTGACGTTGACTGTGATGTTGTCCTGCAGCATCTACATCGTCCACGATGAGGTGAAGGACAAGGCTTTCGAACTGGACCTCAGCTGGGTGGGGGAAGGTAAGACCTGGTGGATAGGCTCCCACACGTTCTGGGTTCAATCCCAATCGTCCGCAGCGCACTTGTGAACAGTACTGCCCGTGGAGTGATGAGTCTGAGAATGGTTTCGCATAAAGGACTGAAATCATGTGATGTCAGAATTCTCTTGGCTATCTGACCACTGATCGAATCAACTAGGAACAAATGAAATGGTGCTATTGATGTTGTCCCCATGATGTCATCTCCTCTCTCTCTCTGTCTCTCTCTCTCTCAGTAACAAACGGACGGCATGAGCTGGTTCCCAAGGACATCCGGGAGGAAGCTGAGAAATATGCCAAGGTAAAGATTTGCTGTGGCACCTTTTGGTCTTTTTTTCAGCGTAGAGACCGTTGTGTGTGTGTGTGTGTGTTGTGAGACAGCTCTGTGGTGTGTTAAGACAGCTGTGTGGGGTGTGAGACAGCTGTGTGTGGTGTGAGACAGCTCTGTGGGGTGTGAGACAGCTGTGTGTGGTGAGACAGCTGTGTGGGGTGTGAGACAGCTCTGTGGTGCAGTATGAATGGAAGCTGAGCGTGAACCCACTATGGTGGCTGGTGGTTTCCCAGTAGTGCTGAGGGTTCTGCTGGTAGTACATGATGGGTGAAGGAGGCTGAACTTGTTTTGGACTAGGTACATGTGGGGTCACATGATTTAAACATGGTACATGTGGGGTCACATGATTTAAACATGGTACATGTGGGGTCACATGATCTAAACATGGTACATGTGGGGTCACATGATCTAAACATGGTACATGTGGGGTTACATGATCTAAACATGGTACATGTGGGGTCACATGATCTAAACATGGTACATGTGGGGTCACATGATCTAAACATGGTACATGTGGGGTCACATGATTTAAATGGCTCCTCTCTCTCTCTGTCTCTCCGTCTGCAGGATTCTCTGGAGGAAGAGGATGACTCTGATGAAGATAACATGTAACATGTTCCTGACCCCGCCTCTTTTGTATGTTTTCTAGTGATGGACCATTAATGTCGACGTGTTTTTGATTTTGGTTTGATGGCTTTCAGCCTTGACAATAAAATAAAAATGTAAGGGAAAAAATGCAGTTTCTGTCCCAGAACACACTAAGGCCTTGATAATGGTTGAATATTCCCAGTTTGTCCCAGAACACACTAAGGCCTTGATAATGGTTGAATATTCCCAGCTTGTCCCAGAACACACTAAGGCCTTGATAATGGTTGAATATTCCCAGCTTGTCCCAGAACACACTAAGGCCTTGATAATGGTTGAATATTCCCAGTTTGTCCCAGAACACACTAAGGCCTTGATAATGGTTGAATATTCCCAGCTTGTCCCAGAACACACTAAGGCCTTGATAATGGTTGAATATTCCCAGTTTGTCCCAGAACACACTAAGGCACACACACTGGAAGAATAAAGCACATCTTCTCTTTAGCCACACATGGGAAGTCTGGGTGAGAAGGTTCAACACAGCAGGCCGGACCCCACGCTGGGGGCACCTCAGGCCTGGTTAGGAGGGTTAGACCGGGTTAGAGACCAGGTCAGAGACCAGGTTAGGAGGGTTAGAGACCAGGTCAGAGACCAGGTTAGGAGGGTTAGAGACCAGGTCAGAGACCAGGTTAGGAGGGTCAGAGACCAGGTTAGGAGGGTTAGAGACCAGGTTAGGAGGGTTAGAGACCAGGTCAGAGACCAGGTTAGGAGGGTCAGAGACCAGGTTAGGAGGGTTAGATACCAGGTTAGGAGGGTTAGAGACCAGGTTAGGAGGGTTAGAGACCAGGTCAGAGACCAGGTTAGGAGGGTCAGAGACCAGGTTAGGAGGGTTAGATACCAGGTTAGGAGGGTTAGAGACCAGGTTAGGAGGGTTAGACACCAGGTTAGGAGGGTTAGAGATCAGGTTAGAGACCAGGTCAGAGACTGGGTTAGGAGGGTCAGAGACCAGGTTAGGAGGGTTAGAGACCAGGTCAGAGACTGGGTTAGGAGGGTTAGAGACCGGGTTAGGTAAGGACGTGATCTGGGTCAGTGCAGATCCAGAACACCCTAAACAAAGTACCACTAACATAGCGGTGCTAACATAGTACCACGGTAGATCCTGACAGCACAGGGACAACAGGAGGTCTAGCAAGTATCACAGCCCACACTAGCTCGCATAAGGATACTACTATTAAATGAAGTCTCGTATGGTTCTCTATTGAAAGATAAGGGGCTAATAACTGTTTAAATCAGTGTCCACACAAACTGCCGCCGCAGTAACTTTCAGTCAGCTGTCCAGCTCATTGAAGATTTCGTACAGGTGTCATTTTGTTTCAAATACTCTTCGGGGAGAAATCCCCATTTATGGACTTGTTCTCACATTCTTCCGTTTACGTCAGCGCAGAGGTGCCTGCCCACTCGCTACGCGACCAGTGCGCAACGCTTTTCGCTCCAAGCTAACGTTACCTTCTCATTCAAAGTGGTAATGAGCTATCGGGTGTGTCGCAATGGGAATATTTGTGCACGGTAACGCGAAGTTATGACCGTTATATCGACGCTAAATCGGACTGTCTGGCGGTTAGGCGGAGTGTTGTGGCTCAGCGTGCTTCATCCCGGACCTGAAAGGCAACCAGCCAACCACGTCGCGGCAGGGCCTGAAGCTGGCCAATCACACAAGCTACTGCCACCGACGGGCCTCCTGGTTGGACGTGTTCATGCAAAACCCATCCATTTCGTCAAGGCGCCGTGTTTGTATCAGCCAATAGCTAAATAACTAAAGTTCCGTCCAATCGAAACGCAGAGTCCGTTGGGCGAATCAAAATTCTCTCTTTGAACGACCGCTCTCGGCGCGTCCAATGAGGGCCCGGGAAACATCGCTCCGGCTCAACAGCTTGTTATTCGCGTTGCGCCTCCGAAGCCAGCGAGCAGGACCACCGTCGCATGTAAGTATCGATTAACGTCGTTCACTAAACTAAATGTACCCGTTTAAATACACGGACTGTAACGACGTGTCCTGCGGCAGGACGGATCCTACCGCGGGATTATTTCCTGCGCGTGAAATGTGAAAGCGAGGCGGCTGGGAATTGAATGGCAAGTCGGGTTGTTTTTGCAGTGAAGAAATGTATGCGCCTTTTGTGGAAGAAGGTTATTAAATAAATAATGATGGTTCCGGGTAGTTATTCTAGTCGAGGGTCGTGTTATGATGCCGTCCTGCAGCAGACTTTGAGAGACATAACGGCAGCGAGGATGGGCTCTGTGCCCCATGTTCCGATGCTACGTTTAAATGTTCCTCTGGTCCAGAAGTACCTAGCGAGGTGAGCTGCCTCGGCTCAGGGTCCGCACTACGCGCAGGGTCCGCACTACGCTCAGGGTCCGCACTACGCGCAGGGTCCGCACTACGCTCAGGGTCCGGGACGAGGATGAACTCCACATAAAGAGTCGTTTCCAGGGTCATCTCCCGACGATTACCCGTTCTCACGGAGGTTGTAGCGTGACATTCGTATAGCAGCTGTCCGCTGGACCTGGAGCTAGGCTAGTAGAGCTAGCTGCTCTGACATGGTGCACCGAGGCTTAGCTAGTTGAGCTAGCTACTCGGAGGCTAAGCTAGTAGACCTAGCTGCTGTGAGGCTAAGCTAGTAGACCTAGCCGCTGTGACATGGTGCGCAAGGGCTGTGATGGCGACGTGACACAGTCCGACTGCGAGCAAAGCGGGAAGGAACCACACGCACTGTGCTGTTTCCTGCTCCCGTTTCCACCGACACTGGATCAAGATGGTTCGTCAGTAGACCGACACGATAATAACCTTGATATAGACTACCGTGTGGGTGAAACATCGCCGTACTTTTCTGTCTCCGCCACATATGAGTGAGTCTGAGGGGAGGGGGGGGGGGGGGGGGGTGGAAGGAAGGAATGCGTGAGCTAGAAGTCAATGGCTAGTTCGTTAGCCATCCAGCCTCCAACAATTCGTACCTCTACCATACCCCGATTTCTCTCTTTTTCCCCCCAGGAATTAAAGCGTCGAGCTGGACGGCCTCAAATAGCCTTAAGATGAAGGTAAGTGTTCCGAATCGAAACTAGCGCAATCCTTTTTTAAATCGAGCCTTTGGAAATACGACTGGAATTGTATTATTTGTTTGGCTACGTCATGAGGCGTAGCTTCATTCCAGCAGAAATGTGTGTTAGTATTTTTTAATGAAGTAACAACGTTCACCAGTATCCGCCAATCATGGCTATCATGATGTTGGGGATTTCAAGATGAGTTTGCACATTTCTTGTTTTTGATCACGAATCCTTTATTAAGTGTCCAATAATAGTGTTATTGCAGTTTGGTGATCCAGTGTGATGGCAGTAGTGTTTTGGGTTGGTGTGTTGGCTCTGTAGTCTCAGTGCGTGTGTGTGTGTGTGTGTGTGTGTGTGTGTGTGTGTGTGTGTGTGTGTGTGTGTGTGTGTGTGTGTGTGTGTGTGTGTGTGTGTGTGTGTGTGTGTGTGTGTGTGTGTGTGTGTGTGTGTGTGTTTTTTGCAGGCGGTGGATGAGCCAGCCTACCTGACTGTAGGGACCGACGTCAGCGCCAAGTACCGAGGGGCCTTCTGTGAAGCTAAGATCAAGAATGTGAAGCGCCTGGTCAAAGTGAAGGTAAGGCCCCCAGCATCTCACGATGGGGACCTGGGATGTATCAAATGTAACGATGTCGGCGAGAGAGGGCGGGTCTTCCAAGCATGCCATGAGAGTTTGTTTCATGTGTCAGATATTGCTTAGTCTAATTCTTTGTCCAAAATCTAAATTTGTATTTGTTAGTTGTTCTTTGTCTTATATTTCTATTTCTAACTAGTACTGCAGCACCAACTAGTGCTACACTATCAACTAGTACTACACTACCCACTAGTACTACACTACCCACTAGTACTACACTACCATCTAGTACTACACTACCCACTAGTACTACGCTACCATCTAGTACTACACTACCATCTAGTACAACACTACCCACTAGTACTACACTACCCACTAGTACTACACTACCCACTAGTACTACACTACCATCTAGTACTACACTACCCACTAGTACTACACTACCATCTAGTACTACACTACCCTCTAGTACTACACTACCCACTAGTACTACACTACCCACTAGTACTACCAACTAGTACTACACTACCCACTAGTACTACGCTACCATCTAGTACTACCAACTAGTACTACACTACCATCTAGTACTACACTACCCACTAGTACTACACTACCCACTAGTACTACACTACCCACTAGTACTACACTACCATCTAGTACTACACTACCCACTAGTACTACACTACCCACTAGTACTACACTACCCACTAGTACTAGACTACCCACTAGTACTACACTACCCACTAGTACTGCAGCAGCCTGCTCATAGTACCTGCTAGTACTACACTATCAACCAGTACCACAGTTCATATTGACACATTGCCACAGCACTCAGGAACGCTGTGATGATGCTGAGAATGGTTTCGCATGAAGGACTGATTCCATGTGATGACACATTTCTCATGTCTGGTGGTACACCCCCCCCCCCCCAGCCGTCACTAGCTTCAAGCGGTTCAAACACGCCTAGTGGTGTCCAGAGAGAGGGCGGGTCTACCAAGCATGCTTCCAAGGGAGCGATGCTGTCACATGGCTTCAGCAGGGACGTCCGGTGCAGAGATCTGTTTCCGGTTCATGTTTGGGATTTTGCTTTGTCAAATGATTTAATAAAGAATCTCCATAATTGTTCTGCTCTCCGGGGACTGTTCACGCCCAGAACTGCATGTCCAGCTGCCGGTTTCTAACCTGTTCCTGCTTCTCTCTCGCTCTCGCTCTCGCTCTCTCTAGGTGGTCCTGAAGGGGGAGAGTACATCGCAGGTGGTCCAGGATGACCAGGTTAAAGGAGCTCTGAGGGTGAGACACTAAGGGTTAGGGGTTATATTCCCTGTGTAGCTCGGTAGGTCGAGCAAGGCACTAACACTGCAGGGTTAGGGGTTATATTCCCTGTGTAGCTCGGTAGGTAGAGCAAGGCACTAACACTGCAGGGTTAGGGGTTTTATTCCCTTTATAGCAAGGCACTAACACTGCAGGGTTAGGGGTTCTATTCCCTGTGTCGCTCAGTAGGTAGAGCAAGGCACCAACACTGCAGGGTTAGGGGTTATATTCCCTGTGTAGCTCAGTAGGTAGAGCAAGGCACTAACACTGCAGGGTTAGGGGTTCTATTCCCTGTGTAGCTCAGTAGGTAGAGCAAGGCACTAACACTGCAGGGTTAGGGGTTATATTCCCTGTGTAGCTCAGCAGGTAGAGCAAGGCACTAACACTGCAGGGTTAGGGGTTCTATTCCCTGTGTAGCTCGGTAGGTCGAGCAAGGCACTAACACTGAAGGGTTAGGGGTTCTATTCCCTGTGTAGCTCAGTAGGTAGAGCAAGGCACCAACACTGCAGGGTTAGGGGTTCTATTCCCTGTGTAGGTCGAGCAAGGCACTAACACTGAAGGGTTAGGGGTTCTATTCCCTGTGTAGCTCAGTAGGTCGAGCAAGGCACTAATACTGCAGGGATGTGGGCTCTACTCCGTATAGAGTGAGATGTGGACAGTGCCAGGCCTGAGGGCTCCAGGGTAATGGTTGTTGTGTTCTGCAGGTGGGTTCTACGGTGGAGGTGAGGACCAATGAGGGGCCCTCGACGCAGGCGGTCATCAGCAAGCTGACCGACGCCAGCCTGTACACCGTGGGTCAGTACCAAGGCTGTTCTGGAGTCCCACGGGTCTCCATAGCAACGGGCTCCATTCCAGCGCTCACATTTCAGAACGGGACCGTCGCCACGCAGACGTTTAGTTGTCGTTTATTCCCCTTTAAATTCTGAAACGGTTAAATATTGGAGCAACGCTCTGAAAGGCGAAACGGCGATATCAGGGGTAGGGTTAGTGTTAGTTAGTTAGTTAGTTAGTTAGTTAGTTAGTTAGCGGTGTGTGCGTCTTTCCGGTCCCGTCTCGGCCCGAGCTCACCCCGGGTACGGCAGGGCTTCAGTGTAGAGCGGGCCACGCCTGGCCAGACGGGCCGCGGAGCGCCGCGTCGGGGTCAAGGTTCACGACACACCACAACCAACACACACAAGATCCGTTGAGACGCACGGCTTTGACCGCGGGGGGGGGGGGGGGGGGGGGGGGGGGGGGGGGGGTTTGTACGTTGTGCAAAGCTTTGATGAAGTTGTACTGCGGCACTGGCGCTGTTCAAACACGCAAGTCTATCCCCTGCTCACCAGCCGGTTGTAATTAGTACAGCGCCTTGATGTATTTTGCCCTCGTTTAAGGCCCTCCTAGGGCCATCATGCAAAAACAACTGGGGAGAACGATGAGTACTACCAAATAGTATGACATGACCTCTGACCTCTGAGGGTGACCTTTAGTTACTGTGTGTGTGTGTGTGTGTGTCTCTCCAGTGTTTGACGATGGGGATGAGAAGACTCTTCGTCGTACGTCCCTGTGTCTGAAGGGAGAGAGACACTTTGCAGAGAGTGAGGTGAGGCTACCATGCACCGCATTGTAAAACAAGCTAACGGCAAGCTAACAAGCTAACGGCTGACCCAGCTGCTAATCCTACACGCAAGACAGCATAAGCAGCTAAAGTAAACCAAAGTTACATAACCTGGTCCAGCTAGGTTTTGCTAGTTCATACTGATTGTTATTGTTTCGTGTACTACAGACCCTGGACCAGCTGTATTATTAGTTATTTATTATTGTTTAACGTCCTACAGACCCTGGACCAGCGGTATTATTACTTATTGATGAGTTATTTGTTATTGTTTAATGTGTTACAGACCCTGGACCAGCTGTATTATTAGTTATTGTTTAACGTCCTACAGACCCTGGACCAGCTGTATTATTAGTTATTGTTTAATGTGCTACAGACCCTGGACCAGCTGTATCATTAGTTATTGTTTAATGTGCTACAGACCCTGGACCAGCTGTATTATTAGTTATTGTTTAACGTCCTACAGACCCTGGACCAGCTGTATTATTAGTTATTGTTTAATGTGCTACAGACCCTGGACCAGCTGTATTATTAGTTATTGTTTAACGTGCTACAGACCCTGGACCAGCTGTATTATTAGTTATTGTTTAACGTCCTACAGACCCTGGACCAGCTGTATTATTAGTTATTGTTTAACGTGCTACAGACCCTGGACCAGCTGTATCATTAGTTATTGTTTAACGTCCTACAGACCCTGGACCAGCTGTATTATTAGTTATTGTTTAACGTGCTACAGACCCTGGACCAGCTGTATCATTAGTTATTGTTTAACGTCCTACAGACCCTGGACCAGCTGTATTATTAGTTATTGTTTAATGTGCTACAGACCCTGGACCAGCTGTATCATTAGTTATTGTTTAACGTCCTACAGACCCTGGACCAGCTTCCGCTGACCAACCCAGAACATTTTGGAACTCCTGTGATCGGCAAGAAGTCCAATCGCGGAGGCAGACGCTCCTCCCAGGCCGTGTAAGTCCTGGTCCTCTATCTGGTCCGGACCTCTATCTGGTCTGGACCTCTATCTGGTCCGGACCTCTATCTGGTCTGGACCTCTATCTGGTCTGGACCTCTATTTGGTCCGTACCTCTATCTGGTCTGGACCTCTATCTGGTCCGGACCTCTATCTGGTCCGGACCTCTATCTGGTTTGGACCTCTATCTGGTCTGGTCCACCATCTGGTCTGGACCTCTATCTGGTCTGGTCCGGACCTCTATCTGGTCTGGTCCACCATCTGGTCTGGTCCACCATCTGGTCTATATGTGTGTTCATTTAATGTTTGAGTATAGGGTAAAGATGAAGAGTACAGTGCTGTAGATGTGATGCCATGCTGCACACTAGACCTTATTCAACATCAGCTAACGGTGAAACACTCGGCTAGCTGCTCTAACTTGTAGTATCAGTTGGATTATATTGTCTTATACGAGATGCAGGAGTGATGATGCTGAGAATGGTTTCGCATACAAGACTGAATTCCTGTGATGACACAATTCTCTTGGCTATCTGACCCGCGCATAACTAGCCACGCGGGCTACCTCACTAGTAGTTAAGATCACTTATACTAACTTACCAGACACTTTGACCCTTTTACCAGAACAAACTAGATACTTGGAATAGGACCTCCAGATGATGGTTGCCTATCTGTAGAGGTATACTAGATGTATAATCATGGGGATAGTCAAAGACATAGTTAAGTAGTCTACTGCCATGATTAACACTGTCTTTCTGTCTCTGCCCTTTTGTCCTATTTCTTTGTCTGTGTTCTTCCGTCTGTCTCACTCCTTCTTGGTGTGTGTGTGTGTTTCAGGGCTGATGAGGAGCATGAGTCTTCGTCCAGTGAGGAAGACGAGGAGGACAGGAGGAGGCTGAAGGATGACGTCCTGGGGAAGGTCTGCTGTGTTCAGGACACAAGCGACCACTCCGGCTGGTACCTGGCGCTGGTACGACCCCCGCAGTGCTGACACACACTCCTCAGGGCTGACACACACTCCTCAGGGCTGACACACGCTCCTCAGGGCTGACACACACTCCTCAGGGCTGACACACACTCCTCAGGGCTGGTACTCGCTCCTCAGGGCTGGTACTCGCTCCTCAGGGCTGGTACTCGCTCCTCAGGGCTGGTACTCGCTCCTCAGGGCTGATACTCGCTCCTCAGGGCTGACACCCGCTCCTCAGGGCTGGTACTCGCTCCTCAGGGCTGACACCCGCTCCTCAGGGCTGGTACTCGCTCCTCAGGGCTGAAACCCGCTCCTCAGGGCTGGTACTCGCTCCTCAGGGCTGAAACCCGCTCCTCAGGGCTGAAACCCGCTCCTCAGGGCTGGTACTCGCTCCTCAGGGCTGAAACCCGCTCCTCAGGGCTGAAACCCGCTCCTCAGGGCTGACACAAACAGGCACACTAGTGACGCTGGTCAAGCCCGGAATTAGCTTCTTCACTACTCTAGCCTTTTCATGTCTGAAGTCTTTTTGTCCTTAAAATACAGATGTACGTATTTTACCGATTTGGCAGGTGTGATGTCTTTGTTGTAGTTTGTCTCCATAGTGATGCTGTGTTCTTGTTGCTAGGTTGTGTCTCTATAGCGATGCTGTGTTCTTGTTGCTAGGTTGTGCCTCTATAGCGATGATGTGGTGTTGCTAGGTTGTGTCTCTATAGCGATAATGTGTTCTTGTTGCTAGGTCACCAGCTATAACTGTCTGTGACTTCCTGTCTGTGTGTGGCTGCCTGTTGGAAGGTAAGAGCTGGGG
The DNA here is from genome assembly GCA_026745465.1 of Lota lota. NCBI lineage: Eukaryota > Metazoa > Chordata > Actinopteri > Gadiformes > Lotidae > Lota > Lota lota. Next base: position 385,719 of record JACYXH010000299.1, on the reverse strand, counting down.
GTTATGCAGGAGGAGTGATGATGCTGAGAATGGTTTCGCATAAAAGGCTGAATTCCTGTGATGACACAATTCTCTTGGCTATCTGACCTGCGCATAACTAGCCACGCGGGCTACCTCACTAGTAGTTAAGATCACTTACACTAACTTACCAGACACTTTTACCCTTTTACCAGAACAAACTAGATACTTGGAATAGGACCTCCAGATGATGGTTACCTATCTGTAGAGGAGGTGCTACCTGTCTGTCTCTGTGGAGGTTGTGTCTGTAGTGATGTTATTTTGCTAGGTTGGGTCTATAGCGAGGCTGCTGTGTTCTTGTTGCTAGGTTATGTCTCTATAGCGATGCTGCTGTGTTCTTGTTGCTAGGTTGGGTCTATAGCGATGCTGCTGTGTTCTTGTTGCTAGGTTATGTCTCTATAGCGATGCTGCTGTGTTCTTGTTGCTAGGTTATGTTTCTATAGCGATGCTGCTGTGTTCTTGTTGCTAGGTTATGTCTCTATAGCGATGATGCAGTTCTTGTTGCTAGGTTGTGTCTCTATAGCGATGATGCTGTGTTCTTGTTGCTAGATTGCGTCTCTATAGCGATGATGCTGTGTTCTTGTTGCTAGGTGGTGTCTATAGCGATTATGCTGTGTTCTTGTTGCTAGGTGGTGTCTATAGCGATGATGCTGTGTTCTTGTTGCTAGGTGGTGTCTAGTGATGATGCTGTGTTCTTGTTGCTAGGTTGTGTCTCCCAGCTGTTCAGACGAGATGATGGTGAAGAAAGACCAATGTCTCATCAGATCCTTCTCCGACTCAAAGTTGTAAGTTGAGCCAAGTTTTTAAGTTTACGTTGAAATCCATTTCTCCGACGGTGTTTTTTAATGAAACTCGTTCGGAGCTCCACTATATCCAACATCCTGTTCACAGATGCACTTTGTTTCCCCCGTTAGTTCCACCGTTGCGAGGAAAGACGTCCATGTTGTGGCGGCCGACGCCATCACAAGGCCGGAGTTCTCCTGCAGGAAAGGTAGCCTACAGGATATACTTGACTACTTCCTGTCGTAGGACACCGTGTACCACTTGCGTTCCTGGCTCACTGCTGTGTCCTGATTGGTTGGTTTGCCAGGGCACAAGGCGGCTGTGTCCTTCCTGAGGACCCAGGAGATCCCTGAGCTGTGGAAGATGGACATGAGCCAGATCCTCGACTCCTCCTCCAGCGATGAGGACGAGGAGGCCGGTGGACGAGGGAAGGACAGCGAGGAGGAGGAAGAGGGGAAGAAGAAGAGAAACATTAAAGAAGAGGTGAGACTTGCATGTGTGGCTCTAGCTAGCTAGGTTGGCTACATGTTTAACATCATTGGTGCTAGCATTAGAGGACATGAAGCTAACTATGCTACTAGTCTGTCTTTAGAGGGGCTAGCATTGGAGGACATGAAGCTAACTATGCTACTAGTCTGTCTTTAGAGGGGCTAGCATTGGAGGACATGAAGCTAACTATGCTACTAGTCTGTCTTTAGAGGTAATTGGAACTTTTTTCGTGTGTGTGTGTGTGTGTGTAGCCTGAGGAAGAGGCAGACCCAGAAGAGAGAGACCACTTCCTGCAGCAGCTCTACAAGTTCATGGAGGACCGAGGTAACTAGTCCACAGTGGACCTACATCAGACTAGTCCACAGTGGACCTACATCAGACTAGTCCACAGTGGACCTACATCAGGCTAGTCCACAGTGGACCTACATCAGGCTAGTCCACAGTGGACCTACATCAGGCTAGTCCACAGTGGACCTACATAATGCTCTATAAACTAATAACTTAACATTTAAGTTCAAATACCCAATTAATCCTGTCTGTCTGTCTGCCTGTCTGTCAGGCACTCCCATCAACAAGCCTCCAGTCCTGGGCTACAAGGATCTGAACTTGTTCAAGCTCTTCCGGCTGGTCTACCAGCTGGGGGGATGCCACAACGTGAGTGACCCGGCCTCTCTGTCTCTCTCGCCTCGTTCTCCATCTCTCTGTCTCTCTCGCCTCGTTCTCCATCTCTGTCTCTCTCGCCTCGTTCTCCATCTCTCTGTCTGTCTCGCCTCGTTCTCCATCTCTCTGTCTCGCCTCGTTCTCCATCTCTGTCTCTCGCCTCGTTCTCCATCTCTGTCTCGCCTCGTTCTCCATCTCTCTGTCTCGCCTCGTTCTCCATCTCTGTCTCTCTCGCCTCGTTCTCCATCTCTGTCTCTCTCGCCTCGTTCTCCATCTCTGTCTCAGTCCGACTGTCTGGTCCTCTGTATGTCTTTCTCTGCTTGGTCTGTCTGTCAGCCCGTCTCTGTCTGAAATGGAGGGTTATTTCAGCCTGTCTGTCTTTGTCTGCGTTGTCGGCCTGTCAGTCTCTGTGTGTGGTTGGGATGGAGCCTCATGGCCAGCCTGTGTGTTTCAGATCGAGAGTGGGACCGTGTGGAAGCAGGTGTACGTGGACCTGGGGATCCCGGTCCTGAACTCTGCTGCATCCTACAACGTGAAGACAGCCTACAGGAAGTAAGAGTCTCTGTCCTGTGGAGCGGGTGGAGGACTCTGTCCTGTAGAGCAGGTGGAGGACTCTGTCCTGTAGAGCAGGTGGAGGACTCTGTCCTGTGGAGCGGGTGGAGGACTCTGTCCTGTAGAGCAGGTGGAGGACTCTGTCCTGTAGAGCAGGTGGAGGACTCTGTCCTGTAGAGCAGGTGGAGGACTCTGTCCTGTAGAGCAGGTGGAGGACTCTGTCCTGTAGAGCAGGTGGAGCACTCTGTCCTGTAGAGCAGGTGGAGGACTCTGTCCTGTAGAGCGGGTGGAGGACTCTGTCCTGTAGAGCAGGTGGAGGACTCTGTCCTGTAGAGCAGGTGGAGGACTCTGTCCTGTAGAGCAGGTATGGGGAGTGATGATTCTGAGAATGATTTCGCAAACAAGACTGATGTTCTGTGATGTCATGTTTCTCTTGGCTATCTGACCCACAACTGCTGCTGTGCTCGGTGTGAACGGCCAATCAGCATGAGGCCTTAACCAGTAATGCGTCCAGCCGAGGCACATGTGCAGTCACACCTTTTAAAACTAGTGAACATTTCTGTGGAGTTTTATCTACAAAGAAGCTATGAATAATGTGCCGTTATGACCAAAGGTAAACCAGGTGAACGGTTGCCACCTGGCCATGGTAGCCATGGCAGCCATGCGGACGTGTGTCAATGTGTGTGTGCGTTCCTCAGGTACCTTTACGGCTTTGAGGAGTACTGTCGCTCGGCTTCCATCACCTTCAGAACCATCCATCACAACAACCCCCGCCCCCCCGCCACGCTGGCCAGTCCCACGCCGGAGGAGGCGGAGCCCAAGGACCCCGGGCCAATCAGGGTCCAGGCCGCTGTGGAGAAGGAGGAGCCCGAGTCGGACAGCGAGAGAGGGGGACTCAGGCGGAGCCACCCGTCGCCCAGGGTGAGTCACTTGCCTCTGGTTACCATAGCAACCAGTTATAACCCTCCGTGACTACCACCTGTCTGTGGCTTTTTCTACCTGTCTGTTACTCTGTGACTACCTGTCTGTGTGACTACCTGTCTGTTACTGTGACTACCTGTCTGTCTCTGTGACTACCTGTCTGTCTGTGTGACTACCTGTCTGTGTGTGGCTGCCTGTTGGAAGGTAAGAGCTGGGGGTTATGCAGGAGGAGTGATGATGCTGAGAATGGTTTCGCATAAAAGGCTGAATTCCTGTGATGACACAATTCTCTTGGCTATCTGACCCGCGCATAACTAGCCACGCGGGCTACCTCACTAGTAGTTAACCAGATCACTTATACTAACTTACCAGACACTTTGACCCTTTTACCAGAACAAACTAGATACTTGGAATAGGACCTCCAGATGATGGTTACCTATCTGTAGAGGTGTGTGTGTGTGTGTGTGTGTGTGTGTGTGTGTGTGTGTGTGTGTGTGTGTGTGTGTGTGTGTGTGTGTGTGTGTGTGTGTGTGTGTGTGTGTGTGTGTGTGTGTGTGTGACCTGTGTGTGTGTGTGACCTGTGTGTGTGTGTGACCTGTGTGTGTGTGTAACCTGTGTGTGTGTGTAACCTGTGTGTGTGTTTAGGGGAGGCGGCGATGGCCAGGGAAGTCGGACCGGAGGGACAGCATGTCCCGGATGGAGAGAGAGCGGCAGAAGGAGGATCGAGGGGGAGAGACGAGTGGAGAGGAGCAGAGAGAGGGAGAGCGGGTACCGCCCAGGAGACGCAGTCATCGTCGCCATGACGATTCGGACAAGGAGTCTGGGGAGGAGGAGGATGAAGAGGAGGAGGAGGATGAGGATGAGGACGAGGAGGGAGAGCGACGGAGAGAAAGGTAGGGCCGCTCAGCCAGCTGGTTCTGGACTGAATGGGCTGCAGTCACCGGGGTTGTAATCATGCATACATGAATTTAATGTGTGTGTGTGTGTGTCAGGGGTGAGGAGGAGGAGGGCGATGAGGATGAAGACTCGTTGATGGGTACGAAGGTGAGGGTGAAGTACGGCAGAGGGAAGAGCCAGAAGATCTACGAAGCCAACATCAAGAAGATGGACAGCGACGATGGAGACCTGCTCTACCTGGTGCACTACTACGGCTGGAACGTCAGGTCAGACCCCGGATGAGACTCCACCACCCGCCTCTCACACCAGTCTGAGGGTACTCTAGACCAGCCTCTCACATCACACCAGTCTGATGGTACTCTAGACCAGCCTCTCACATCACACCAGTCTGATGGTACTCTAGACCAGCCTCTCACATCACACCAGTCTGATGGTACTCTAGACCAGCCTCTCACATCACACCAGTCTGATGGTACTCTAGACCAGCCTCTCACATCACACCAGTCTGATGGTACTCTAGACCAGCCTCTCACATCACACCAGTCTGATGGTACTCTAGACCAGCCTCTCACATCACACCAGTCTGATGGTACTCTAGACCAGCCTCTCACATCACACCAGTCTGATGGTACTCTAGACCAGCCTCTCACATCACACCAGTCTGATGGTACTCTAGACCAGCCTCTCACATCACACCAGTCTGATGGTACTCTAGACCAGCCTCTCACATCACACCAGTCTGATGGTACTCTAGACCAGCCTCTCACATCACACCAGTCTGATGGTACTCTAGACCAGCCTCTCACATCACACCAGTCTGATGGTACTCTAGACCAGCCTCTCACATCACACCAGTCTGATGGTACTCTAGACCAGCCTCTCACATCACACCAGTCTGATGGTACTCTAGACCAGTCTCCAGATCATATCTCCAGTCTGATGTTAATCTGGGTGAACGGGGTGTTTTACTTTGTTTAGACCAATCATGTTGTTGGAGGCGTGGATCTGTATGGGGAACACAAACTGGGCCAGCAGTAGTAAACTGTAGAAAAGTGTCCATAAAGGTTTCAAATCAACACCGTGTAGACTGACCACGGTAGAAAGACACTTCTTAAATGACCAGAACTAAAATGTCTCTGCATAGCAGAGATTGCGATGGTGAATTGTTGGTGGGACTGCCTCATGCAAGGGGACGGCTGCAGCCAGGTTACCGTGGTGATGATGCTGCGTGTTCTGCAGGTATGATGAGTGGGTGAAGGCCGACCGCATCATCTGGCCCGTGGACAAAGGAGGACCTAAGAGGAGACCTCGTAAAAAGCTCAAGGTGAGGATTGTGTGGTCATGGGAACAGCAGTTGCGTCTGTGAGGAAGAAGGGAAGAGCTGGGGGCGATGCAGGAGGAGTGATGATGCTGAGAATGGTTTCGCATACTACACTGAATTCATGTGATGACACAATTCTCTTGGCTATCTGACCCGCGGGTAACCGTGGCCACCTCACTAGCGGGTAACCGTGGCCACCTCACTAGCGGGTAACCGTGGCCACCTCACTAGCGGGTAACCGTAGCCACCTCACTAGCGGGTAACCGTGGCCACCTCACTAGCGGGTAACCGTAGCCACCTCACTAGCGGGTAACCGTGGCCACCTCACTAGCGGGTAACCGTGGCCACCTCACTAGCGGGTAACCGTGGCCACCTCACTAGCGGGTAACCGTGGCCACCTCACTAGCGGGTAACCGTGGCCACCTCACTAGCGGGTAACCGTGGCCACCTCACTAGCGGGTAACCGTGGCCACCTCACTAGCGGGTAACCGTGGCCACCTCACTAGCGGGTAACCGTGGCCACCTCACTAGCGGGTAACCGTAGCCACCTCACTAGCGGGTAACCGTAGCCACCTCACTAGCGGGTAACCGTGGCCACCTCACTAGCGGGTAACCGTGGCCACCTCACTAGCGGGTAACCGTGGCCACCTCACTAGCGGGTAACCGTGGCCACCTCACTAGCGGGTAACCGTGGCCACCTCACTAGCGGGTAACCAGAGCAAACTAGATGTTTAGAACCGGACCTCCAGAGCGAAGGCTGATGTGTTGTCTCTCCTCCAGAACAAGGAGGATGGGGACAGGGGAGAGGAGGAGAAAGGGTTGATGTGTTGTCTCTCCTCCAGAACAAGGAGGATGGGGACAGGGGAGAGGAGGAGAAAGGGTTGATGTGTTGTCTCTCCTCCAGAACAAGGAGGATGGGGACAGGGGAGAGGAGGAGAAAGGGTTGATGTGTTGTCTCTCCTCCAGAACAAGGAGGATGGGGACAGGGGAGAGGAGGAGAAAGGGTTGATGTGTTGTCTCTCCTCCAGAACAAGGAGGATGGGGACAGGGGAGAGGAGGAGAAAGGGTTGATGTGTTGTCTCTCCTCCAGAACAAGGAGGATGGGGACAGGGGAGAGGAGGAGAAAGGGTTGATGTGTTGTCTCTCCTCCAGAACAAGGAGGATGGGGACAGGGGAGAGGAGGAGAAAGGGTTGATGTGTTGTCTCTCCTCCAGAACAAGGAGGATGGGGACAGGGGAGAGGAGGAGAAAGGGTTGATGAAGCTGGGGAGTGCGAGGCGCGGCCGACCCCAGACGCGGACCCCTCCCTCCACCAGCTCCGTCCGAAGCTTCTCCAAAACACCCAGCAGCGACCGCCAAAGCCGGCGCCACGAGAGTTCTCCCACCACGGCCAACGGAGACGGTAAGAAACCTCCAGCCAGGGTTCTGTAGTCCGTCTGCTAGCTAGCCAGGGTTCTGTAGTCAGTCTGTTAGCTAGCCAGGGTTCTGTAGTCAGTCTGCTAGCTAGCCAGGGTTCTGTAGTCAGTCTGCTAGCTAGCCAGGGTTCTGTAGTCAGTCTGTTAGCTAGCCAGGGTTCTGTAGTCAGTCTGCTAGCTAGCCAGGGTTCTGTAGTCAGTCTGCTAGCTAGCCAGGGTTCTGTAGTCAGTCTGCTAGCTAGCCAGGGTTCTGTAGTCAGTCTGCTGGCTAGCCAGGGTTCTGTAGTCAGTCTGCTAGCCAGGGTTCTGTAGTCAGTCTGCTGGCTAGCCAGGGTTCTGTAGTCAGTCTGCTAGCCAGGGTTCTGTAGTCAGTCTGCTAACCAGGGTTCTGTAGTCAGTCTGTTAGCCAGGGTTCTGTAGTCAGTCTGTTAGCCAGGGTTCTGTAGTCAGTCTGTTAGCTAGCCAGGGTTCTGTAGTCCGTCTGCTAGCTAGCCAGGGTTCTGTAGTCAGTCTGTTAGCTAGCCAGGGTTCTGTAGTCAGTCTGCTAGCTAGCCAGGGTTCTGTAGTCAGTCTGCTAGCTAGCCAGGGTTCTGTAGTCAGTCTGCTAGCTAGCCAGGGTTCTGTAGTCAGTCTGCTAGCTAGCCAGGGTTCTGTAGTCAGTCTGCTAGCTAGCCAGGGTTCTGTAGTAAGTCTGCTAGCCAGGGTTCTGTAGTCAGTCTGCTGGCTAGCCAGGGTTCTGTAGTCAGTCTGCTAGCCAGGGTTCTGTAGTCAGTCTGCTAGCTAGCCAGGGTTCTGTAGTCAGTCTGCTAGCCAGGGTTCTGTAGTCAGTCTGTTAGCCAGGGTTCTGTAGTCAGTCTGCTAGCCAGGGTTCTGTAGTCAGTCTGCTAGCCAGGGTTCTGTAGTCAGTCTGCTGGCTAGCCAGGGTTCTGTAGTCAGTCTGCTAGCCAGGGTTCTGTAGTCAGTCTGTTAGCCAGGGTTCTGTAGTCAGTCTGCTAGCCAGGGTTCTGTAGTCAGTCTGCTAGCCAGGGTTCTGTAGTCAGTCTGCTAGCCAGGGTTCTGTAGTCAGTCTGCTAGCCAGGGTTCTGTAGTCAGTCTGCTGGCTAGCCAGGGTTCTGTAGTCAGTCTGCTAGCCAGGGTTCTGTAGTCAGTCTGCTAGCTAGCCAGGGTTCTGTAGTCAGTCTGCTAGCTAGCCAGGGTTCTGTAGTCAGTCTGCTAGCCAGGGTTCTGTAGTCAGTCTGTTAGCCAGGGTTCTGTAGTCAGTCTGCTAGCCAGGGTTCTGTAGTCAGTCTGCTAGCCAGGGTTCTGTAGTCAGTCTGCTAGCCAGGGTTCTGTAGTCAGTCTACTGGCCAGGGTTCTGTAGTCAGTCTGCTAGCCAGGGTTCTGTAGTCAGTCTGCTGGCTAGCCAGGGTTCTGTAGAGTCAGTCCGTTGTTAGGGTTCTGGTGCGGTATAATAACCCCGCCTCCTCCACAGAGACCCCACGAAGGCGCAACAGAATGTCTGGTGTGTACGACTCGGACCGACCCTCCTACGGTGAGACACACACACGTACACACCACACACACGTACACACCACACACACGTACACACCACACACACGTACACACCACACACACGTACACACCACACACACGTACACAGCACACACACGAGTACGGGGGGAAGAGGACGAGTGTCGCACCACCAGGGGGCAGTGTGTTCTGAAGCGGGGACGGGGAGGCCTCTGAGGACGGATGTCTTCATGGATGGCTGGTGTTGTGCTGTAGAACCAGGCTTCTCCTCAGCGCTGTCTTCTGGTTTGTCCTGTAGAACCTCAGCGCTGTCTTCTTCTGGTGCAGAGACTCTGGGGTCCTCTGAACGGGAAGATAAATGGACTATATTACTGTAGTCCTTTTCTGTTGGAACACAGCATAGGCATCCCAGACGTGTGAAGAGCATCCTCTTCATCCTCTTCCCCATCCCCTCACATCGTCATCCTTCTCCGACAGCTGAGAGGGAGACTCAATAATGTTAAGATGTTCATTATTAATTCAAAATGAAAATACACCAGCTTGTAATAAACACTGCACACATTCTCAAAAGAACTTACATTTTGATGATTACTTAGTTCCCCCAATGCTCCTTTAGTCAGTTTAGGTTCCCAGACGTAGTAATGTTTAATGTTCCCATGAATCTAGGGTCCATTATAGTGGGCTCCTCAAGAAATTGTGAAATTGTCATTGTGAAAAGAATCCAACATAACAGTAAGGCTATGTCTTGTCACTCATTAGGGAAACGACAGCCAGTTTTATGAATTGGTGGTTTTAGTTTTGGTATTTTTTTGCACCTGCTACAGTTTGGATCAGTCACCCCAGATTTCATCTTTATTGATGGCCACAAACTGCAAATCTTCAATTCTCAAGTGGTCATCCAGCTTCTGAACAGGCAGAATCTGTCCACATGTACCCTGTGTCTATCCTGTGTCTGTACCCTATGCCTGTCCCTCGCCCAGGGTACATGTTCTTGTTGCTAGGTCACCAGCTATAACTGTCTGTGACTACCTGTCTGTGTGTGGCTGCCTGTTGGAAGGTAAGAGCTGGGGGTTATGCAGGAGGAATGATGATGCTGAGAATGGTTTCGCATAAAAGGCTGAATTCCTGTGATGACACAATTCTCTTGGCTATCTGACCCGCGCATAACTAGCCACGCTAGCTACCTCACTAGTTAACCAGATCACACTTATACTAACACTTTTACTGTTTTTACCAGAAGAAACTGGATGTTTAGAATAGGATCTCTAGGTAACTAGGTAACCTATCTGAAGAGGTGTTACCTGTCTGTCTGTTGTTGCTAGGTTGTCTCTATAACTATGATGCTGTTCTTGTTGCTGGGTTGTCTTTCTATAGCGATGATGCTGTGTTGTTGCTAGGTTGAGTCTATAGTGATGAGGCTGTGTTCTTGTTGCTAGGTTGTGTCTATAATGATGCTGTGTTGTTGCTAGGTTGTGTCTATAGCGATGATGCTGTGTTGTTGCTAGGTTGAGTATAGTAATGAGGCTGTGTTCTTGTTGCTAGGTTGTGTCTATAGCGATGCTGTGTTGTTGCTAGGTTGAGTCTAAAGTGATGAGGCTGTGTTCTTGTTGCTAGGTTGTTTCTCTATAGCGATGAGGCTGTGTTCTTGTTGCTAGGTTGTGTCTCTATAGTGATGAAGCTGTGTTGTTGCTAGGTTGTGTCTCTATAGCGATGAGGCTGTCACTATATAGTATCTATAAGTCAGGAACCAATACCCATCCCTAACACACTCACTCACTACATGACTACAGAATGTATTGAATCAGTTAAAATGAAACAAAGTAACGTGTGTTCCATTTTGCCGCAGAGGATTCTGGGAACTCGTCAGAAGACAGCGGGTCAGAGGATGCTCCGCCCCACCTCCGGGAGGAGGTGGAGCTTAATGAGGAGGAGGGACTTAATGCTGAGGCAGAGTTTAAAGGGGAGGAGCCTGAAGAGGAGCTGGAGCTTAAGGAAGACACGGCTCTCTCGGGGGAGGGACTTAAGGACGAGGCGGAGCCAGACATTCTGCCCCCTGCTGGCCACACAGCCGTTGCCTCAGCAACGGTGGAACCGGCTACCGCTGCTGCAACTCCATGTCCCAGCATCCCTCAGGAGCAAGAGGACAGGGGCCAATCAGAAAGGAAGGAGCCACAGAGGGGGGAGGAGCCTGAATCTGAGACCGCCATGTCTCCTAGCCACAACAAGATGTCTCCTAGCCACCTCAAGATGTCTCCGAGCCAGAACAAGATGTCTCCTAGCCACAACAAGATGTCTCCTAGCCACCTCAAGATGTCTCCTAGCCACAACAAGATGTCTCCTAGCCACCTCAAGGTGTCTCCTAGCCACAACAAGATGTCTCCTTGTCTCCCGGATAAGCAGCTGGACTCGGCTCTTGAAGCCTCTCCCAAGGTCAAAGGTCGCAGGTCAAATGTGAAAGAGATCGGTTCTGAAACTCCACCTAGTGCCCCGCCCACTAGCTTGATGACCACGCCCACTAGTTCAGTCACCTCGCCCACCAGCTCAATCACCCCGCCCACCAGCTCAATGACCCCGTCTACTAGCTTGATGACCACGCCCACTAGTTCAATCACCCCGCCCACCAGTTCAATCACCCCGCCCACCTCCACTATGACCACGCCTATTAGTTCAACGACTCCTCCTTCCCACACAATGACTCCTCTCACTTGCTCAATGACCACGCCCAGCCACACAATGTCTCCACCCTCGTGTAGAATGACTCCACCCATTAGCTCAATGACTCCTCCCAGTACAGCAGTGAGCCCTCCCACCAGTGCAGTAACCTCGCCCAAGAGCACAATGACTCTGCCCACTACTGCTGTGACAACACCCACTAAGGTTATGGCCCCGCCCTCCAACCATATCACTCCTCCCACTGACGCTGTGTCCCCTCCCACCGGTGCAGTAACTCATGCCGGCCACCTGGCGGTGTCACCTCTCCGGGGCGGCTTGTTGAAGAGGCAGGATGAGCCCATGGTGATCCTGCACTGCCTGCCGGCCCAGCACCTCCCCCCAGAACCCTCCCCCTCTCTGGACTCTGACACGGACTCGGCCCCGGAGGACGACTCTCTGTGCCCCGAGGACGGCCTGGCCGTGTGGGGGGGCAACATGGTGAACATGGCCAAGCGCAAGGCCCCGGAGCAGCCCAGCGCTGACAAGAAGGTCCGCCTGGAGCAGACCTTCCAGGACCACCCACGCCACACGCCCCCCAGACCTGCCCACATCCTGGCTCAGACCCCCCCCAGACCTGCCCACATCCTGGCTCAGACCCCCCCCAGACCTGCCCACATCCTGGCTCAGACCCCCCCCAGACTGGCCCACACCCTGGCTCAGACCCCCCCCAGACTGGCCCACACCCTGGCTCAGACCCCCCCCAGACCTGCCCACGTCCTGGCTCAGACCCCCCCCAGACCTGCCCACGTCCTGGCTCAGACCCCCCCCAGACCTGCCCACATCCTGGCTCAAGTGGCAGTGGTTCCCCCCTCGGAGGCCAGAGCCAGAGGGGTGGAGGGGAGGGAGGAGCCAGCCTCTCCTCCCCCGGCCCCCAGCCGGAAGCCAGAGCTGCCGGCCAGTAGAGGAGCCGTCCTCCACCCAGCCCAGCGACCAGGCTCCACAGAGCAGCTCCTCCACCCCCAGGCCCAGCCGAGTCCCCCAGTACAGCACTATACGCCCACACATCGGCAGGGCCCCACCACGCAGCAGGGCCCCACCGTGCAGCAGAGCCCCACCGTGCAGCAGGGCCCCACCGCCCAGCAGAGCCCCACCGCGCAGCAGAGCCCCACCGCGCAGCTCCATCAGCAGGCCCAGCCGCCTCAGAGCGCTATACCTGAGGAGATGGGGCCTCAGATGGACCCCGAGGCCCTGGTGTGTCATGAGGTTGACCTGGACGACCTGGATGAGAAGGAGAAGGTTCCTTCCTCAGGAAAGGTCCTCTACCAGACCCCCCTCCTGGCGCCTCCCCCGCCCACAGCAGACCAGCCACGCCTCCAGGAGGAGGAGCCAGAGGGCCTGGAGGACCAGCCCAACCTGTCGCCCTACGAGGGCAAGGACCGAGGTAGACCCCGATGCACCACACACTCTGCCCGCTAAACACACTCTCCCCGCTACACACACACTCTGCCCGCTACACACACACTCTCCCCGCTACACACTCTCCCCGCTACACACTCTCCCCGCTACACACACACTCTCCCCGCTACACACACTCTCCCCGCTACACACTCTCGGTCCCCGCTACACACCCTCTCCCCGCTACACACCCTCTCCCCGCTACACACTCTCGGTCCCCGCTACACACACTCTCCCTGCTACACACATGGTCCCTGCTACACACATGGTCCCCGCTGACCACGGCCCCCGCTGACCACGGCCCCCGCTGACCAGGTAAAAGACGTGTTCTTGTTGTGAACCTCAGGTCAGAAGCGGCTGATGGATGGGAACACCAACACCTCCGCCAAGAAAGCCAAGCGCAGCCAGAAACGAGCCGACCCGGGCGCCAAGACGGACAGGAACGGCACAGGTAGGCCTACCGCCCCCGCCCTCCGAGGCTCCAAGCCGGTCCACCCGCCGAGGACGGCTCTGGAGGAGGTTAAACCACCACGTGTTCGTGTCGGACTCACTCACTGCAGCCCTTTTCCCAGCAGCTCAGAGCAGTGACAGTGAAGACCCCTCGGTACCGGACCAGACCAAGCTGTGTACCCCTGTGAAGCAGGCCCTCTCTAGGGGAGGGAAGCCCACCCGCTCCCCCCAGATGTCCTCCCCGCACCGCACCTACAAGTGGTCCTTCCAGCTCGGTAGGCTTCTGCAGGCGGCATGTGATGGAGCTCAGCAGGCAGACATGTGATGGAGCTCAGCAGGCAGACGTGATGGAGCTCAGTAGGCAGACATGTGATGGAGCTCAGTAGATAGGCATGTGATGGAGCTCAGCAGGCAGACATGTGATGGAGCTCAGCAGGCAGACATGTGATGGAGCTCAGTAGATAGGCATGTGATGGAGCTCAGCAGGCAGACATGTGATGGAGCTCAGCAGGCAGACATGTGATGGAGCTCAGCAGGCAGACATGCGATGGAGCTCAGTAGGCTTCTACAGGCAGTCATGTGATGAGGAAGGAAATTCAAATGAAATGAAGTAGCATTGAGGTCTTTCAGACGTACTAAGTCACGTCAACATGCTTCAATTTCCAATAAGAATCACGCGAGTGAAAAGTATTCAACCCTCAACCTCATATAGCCTAGTGAAGACGAGCTAATGCTTCGTCCTTTCACCAAAATATCCTATGTATGTAGCGGATTCAATCAAAAGGAGTTTCACCTTTTAATCCAAGCTAGAAATGGTGTGCTTCATTCTGGAATACATCCATGTTTTGGAGGAGTTAGATTTTGAAGTAATTTCCCTGTTCGATAACTCAAAGTAGGCGATCACTCCTATGGAGAGAGTTGGCATCCAAAATGAGTCTGTTGCGGTACAACCACACACCTTCAGGTTATCAAGTGCAGCCTGTCGTCAGGGAAACACTGGCTAATTCTAGGTCTGTGAATGTAGCTGACCGCAGTATGGACGCAGGGAGAACCCCGTGTTGAGAAACATAAATAGGCTGTTGACAATTTTATCGACATGGGAAAAGATCACAACGGACCATCAGGTTCAGTATACATCAGAATCAGAAAAGCTTTATTGCCAAGTACGGTTTTTACACATACAAGGAATTTGTCTTGGTGATGTAGGTGCACGTCACGTTCTCTAAAATAAGTTAAATAGGTTAAACAGAACAAACAATATAAGTATAAATATATACACACACACAACGTATAAAAAATATGAGAGTAAGAATTTAGATTACAAGAGCAGATCAAGTACAGTGGCATGTAGAGCCAGAGGTGTGGAGAGAGTCAGGGTGGTTTCCGGGCCTTGTTAATAAGGCTAGTGGCTAAAAGTACCACATGATCCCCTGACCAGAGACGGGGAGAGTCTTGTCAAGTTACTCCATATTCATCTCCTTTCTTTTTTCTCCTCCTCCTCCTCCTCCAGACGAGCTGGACAGGATGTCCAGCAGTGAGCGGGTGTCCTTCCTGCAGGACAAGCTGCAGGAGATCAGGAAGTACTACCTGTGCCTCAAGTCAGAGGTGGCCTCCATCGACCGCCGCCGCAAGAGGCTCAAGAAGAAGGAGAGAGAAGGTACACAGGCCCGTCTCTCTACCTGTCTTTCTAGTGTCTAACACCAGTGTCTCTCTCCCTCTTTCTAGTGTCTAACACCAGTGTCTCTCTCCCTCTCTCTAGTGTCTAACACCAGTGTCTCTCTCCCTCTCTCTCTAGTGTCTAACACCAGTGTCTCTCTCCCTCTCTCTCTAGTGTCTAACACCAGTGTCTCTCTCCCTCTCTCTCTAGTGTCCAACACCAGTGTCTCTCTACCTCTCTCTAGTGTCTAACACCAGTGTCTCTCTCCCTCTCTCTCTAGTGTCTAACACCAGTGTCTCTCTCCCTCTCTCTCTAGTGTCTAACACCAGTGTCTCTCTCCCTCTCTCTCTAGTGTCTAACACCAGTGTCTCTCTCCCTCTCTCTCTAGTGTCTAACACCAGTGTCTCTCTCCCTCTCTCTCTAGTGTCCAACACCAGTGTCTCTCTACCTCTCTCTAGTGTCCAACACCAGTGTCTCTCTACCTCTCTCTAGTGTCCAACACCAGTGTCTCCCTCTCTCTCTAGTGTCTAACACCAGTGTCTCTCTACCTCTCTCTCTAGTGTCTAACACCAGTGTCTCTCTCCCTCTCTCTCTAGTGTCTAACACCAGTGTCTCTCTACCTCTCTCTCTAGTGTCTAACACCAGTGTCTCTCTCCCTCTCTCTCTAGTGTCTAACACCAGTGTCTCTCTCCCTCTCTCTCTAGTGTCTAACACCAGTGTCTCTCTACCTCTCTCTAGTGTCCAACACCAGTGTCTCTCTACCTCTCTCTAGTGTCTAACACCAGTGTCTCTCTACCTCTCTCTAGTGTCCAACACCAGTGTCTCCCTCTCTCTCTAGTGTCTAACACCAGTGTCTCTCTACCTCTCTCTCTAGTGTCTAACACCAGTGTCTCTCTACCTCTCTCTAGTGTCCAACACCAGTGTCTCCCTCTCTCTCTAGTGTCTAACACCAGTGTCTCTCTACCTCTCTCTCTAGTGTCTAACACCAGTGTCTCTCTACCTCTCTCTAGTGTCCAACACCAGTGTCTCCCTCTCTCTAGTGTCTAACACCAGTGTCTCTCTACCTCTCTCTAGTGTCTAACACCAGTGTCTCTCTACCTCTCTCTCTAGTGTCTAACACCAGTGTCTCTCTACCTCTCTCTAGTGTCCAACACCAGTGTCTCCCTCTCTCTCTAGTGTCTAACACCAGTGTCTCTCTACCTCTCTCTCTAGTGTCTAACACCAGTGTCTCTCTACCTCTCTCCCTCTCTCTCTAGTGTCTAACACCAGTGTCTCTCTACCTCTCTCTCTAGTGTCTAACACCAGTGTCTCTCTACCTCTCTCTCCCTCTCTCTCTAGTGTCTAACACCAGTGTCTCTCTACCTCTCTCTCTAGTGTCCAACACCACAGTGTCGACCTCATCGGGGTCAGAGGGCATGAGCCCTACCCAGAACTCTGTGGCGGTGGAGTGCAGGTGATGACACGCCCCCCCCCCCCTGCCGGGGGCTCCGGGACACCTGATTGGTTTACTGAATGGCACCCGTACCCGCCCACCCAGGACACAACACCTGCACTCAACCGTGGCAGGGTGAGGCAGGGAGTAGGTGTCACCCGGTTGCCATGGCACGTACTCAAGACACATGACGTATTTATTCCCCTTTTCTACATCTGCTTCCAGCTCCACGGACATGTATTTGAAAGAGGCATTTTACACAACTGTAAATGATTTCTATAATTTTTGTATGAAGGCCACCTTTGTAGCGGTATATTCAGAATGATTGTTTTCTATGTTTTGTTAGTGCTCCGGAGAGCCGTGTAAATACCCAGCCATGCCCTTGTTGTATCTTTATGTAAAATAAAAACAGAGCTCTCTTCGTTTCTAATAAAGCTTTTAAATATGATCACCCTCTCGTCTCCTCTCATCACTACCAGGGACCTCAACGTATATCGTGAGGGTTTCTACAGATCCATTGGTGTCCGCCATTTAATCTTATTCATTTTTTTACGTGGCCCAATACGGAACAGTTGATGCAAATTGACAAGGCACCAGGTGCTACAGCGCCCCCTGGAGGACGGCACCATGTTGCCACGAAGATGACGTCTGTTGCTTACATCTTTATAGTATTGCGGAAGCAAAGAACCCGACACCAGCAGCTTGCATCACTAGCAGCTGTTCACATCAGTGAGGAAAACGTTGTTTCAACTGAGGTTTCAATTTATTTCAAATAAGACAATCATCCTAAATGTAAACAAAAGTCCTAGGTCTTGGTCACATGATCTGCTGCTTCCTGTACACACAGGAAATGGATGCTCCGGTGAGACCACACCCGGGAAGGGGGGTGGGGGGAGAGAGTCTAACTTGAACCAATAGGAAGCTCTCCTTTCAGAGCGCTCCTACAGCTTGTGGCAGAACAGTTCCTGGGGTCTCTGGGGAAATGAGAACATGGTCCTGTAGTAGTGGGGCTGGACCAGCAGGCCGGCCCCTAGTGGGGCTGGACCAGCAGGCCGGCCCCTAGTGGGGCTGGACCAGCAGGCCGGCCCCTAGTGGGGCTGGACCAGCAGGCCGGCCCCTAGTGGGGCTGGACCAGCAGGCCGGCCCCTAGTGGGGCTGGACCAGCAGGCCGGCCTTGGACGCCAGCGCTTCGTTCTGCTGGATGTGGTACTCCTGGAAGCGCAGGGAGATCCTCTGGGTCATCTTCAGGTACTTCTGGAGGCAGTTCTCAGAGCAGCTGGTCTGAGGAGGAGGAGGAGGAAGATGAGAAGATGTAGGACTGAGGAGATGAAGGGGTGTGGAAGGATCCATTTACCTCCTCGGGCTTCACCTCCCTGCTGGTGAAGTCCTTCACACAGTCCATGAAGCAGTTCTCTGTCAGCTTGTTGTACGTTCCCAGGAACTCCTTGAACTGTTCAACACACAAGGTTGCATTATTACCCAGACCTACAGGGAGATCAGGCAGGCTGGCAGGACGGGAGGCCTCACCTGTTTGATCTGGTCCGATTCGGTGGCCTGCACAGCCATCGTTTATAGCAGGGAAGGGGGAATCTGTGAACATAAACAGAAATATCAATACAAAGACCTACTCTCCATCACGAAGCTAAAGTAGCGACTCCTACACTGGATCCATGTCGGTGATCAACACAATGCATTCTTTCCTTAGACACACACGACTTGTGAATCAAGACGCAGCTATGGTATTCAATGCCACACATTACAATTAAGAACTAAAACATTTACAAACGCTGCCGAACCAAGGGGGTATAAAAGTTGTACGTTTGTAGTGAAGTGAGCTGATGATCCGATCCACGGAAAACAGCCGGAGTGCCCATCACTCAACCCACCAACAGAATAACACACTGAGCTTGTGTGCTCAACCAAGAAGACTGGTCATATTAAATATTAAATATATTCACATCATCCAAGGTAGGTTTCCTTTCCTAGCTCTATACTAGAGGACACGGCAGTATATCAAGTTAACCATTGATGATCCTGTGACCTCTCAGACAACACGGTGGATCGCTCTCCTCGTACACCATCATCATCCAGCTCACTGGTGAACGAGCTCCTCTCGATAACCTTCACGTATCGCCCCGTCTGTTCGTATGCGTGGGCCTGGGAACGCGAGCTAACATGAGCTCACTCCGGCTAACAGCGAACAGCGAACGAGCCTATCTAGTGCTCCGTCCGAACACTGAGCGTCTTCCTACCTGCTTATCTCAGCAAACGGAGGAAGGAAATAGTGAAGAATGATTCTGGACCCAAGGACATGTGACAGCAAAGACGGAAAACACTTCCGGTTGGACGGTTGGTAGCTCGTTTTCAAAGTAAAAGTCCAACAACGTTGTGCAAGAAGCAGCGGCTCCTCTGACTCCGTTGTATTTGATGAGGATATTATTTTGAAACTGTATATAGATTATCAACTGTGATTATTGGAACGCACGACGACGTAGATAAAGAACTCGTTTTGATAAAAACTACGATTTTACAGAAGTTCGTTAAAAATCCCCCCAAATTGTGTAAGACTTGATAACTAAACGTGATTAACAAAATTTTAAAGAACTAAAAGTAACATACCGTGAATTGACGTACCTGTAACATATTGCAGTTTTCTCAAAAAATATTTAGATTTACTTAGCTAATACTGATAATTGTATTCATTTTTTATATTTTTGTATTCATATTAGTTTCAATAAACAATGCTCAGGTTATTTTTTGGAAATAATGAATCTTAATGTCAATATAAACCTAATGATACTTTTAATGAGCTGTAGCTAATTGGAACGCACCCGAGGCCACGGAAACAGGAAGTGGTCGACTGTTGTCAGCAACAACTGCTGTCTTTTATTCCTTGTTTTCCTTGTTGCTTGAGGTAAACAAGGTACGTGTCCGGTGTTTGGATTGCGGGCTCTCATGAGGTTTGCTCATGCGTTTACATAACGACAGCTGAAAGAGAGCTTAACGACTTTGCGCTTCTTCTTGTTTCTTTCTTCGTTGTTGACGGAGCGGGAAGTTTGAAAATATTGCCCCGCTCGGCTGCCGTAGCTCAAAAACAACGCAACGAGCCGACTCATTGATAATATCAACATATGTATATCATAATGTCGTTATGAGAACGTTGTCCTGTTTAACTGGTGTAAGTGGTCTGGATGACGGGTCCACCTGTAGCTCGGATGCCGGAGACATCCTTATCCGCTCCACGACAACAGTCCAGTCCCAGCGAACCCACCACCAAGTCCAGTCCCACCGAACCGACCACCAAGTCCAGTCCCACCGAACCGACCACCAAGTCCAGTCCCACCGAACCCACCACCAAGTCCAGTCCCAGCGAACCGACCACCAAGTCCAGTCCCACCGAACCGACCACCAAGTCCAGTCCCAGCAAACCGACCACCAAGTCCAGTCCCAGCGAACCCACCAAGTCCAGTTCCAGCGAACCCACCACCAAGTCCAGTCCAAACCCAACAACACAGACCGAGTCCACACAGCGACCAGGAAGAGGCCAGAGGAGCCACCACAGATGTCAAATCAGGACAAGCTGAGGCAAGGGAACAGTCGGTCGATGGTTGACCAATCCCCAGCACTGATGAACCAGTCTCCAGTACTGGTTGCCCAGGCCCGAGTACTGGCCACCCAGCCGGTAAACCCCTTAGCCCCCGGTAAGACCCCTGTGATAGTTAAGCATGGCAACGTTACAGCGATAGAGCACCTGTCAGTTTGCCTGACGCCTTGTTGTCTTCTGCGTTGGAACCTGTAGGAGTGACGTCAGAGGGAAGCTCAGAGGAGCGCGCGGGATGGGTGTGTATACTACCGCTGCTGCTCTGTACTGGTACTACGCTCCCACTGCTAGTAGTAATACTACTACTAGCTGTAGTGAGAAAACAAACTAGTTCTACATGAAACACTCACGACTAGGGCTGGCAATTCGGGATTATGGTTTGACTTTGCTACTTATTGTGATACCCAGTCTACAGGAGAAGATATGCCCGTAAATAATCAAACATGAGGAATATAATAATATAATAATAATAAACATGAGGGTTGAAACGGCGGAGAGAAAGGAAACTAGCTTTGGTCTGATGCCACTCTTTACTTCTTCATATACTCTTCAACATAGTAAGATAATCCCCATGATTATCATGAAGACACATTTCTGAATCACCCAGCCCTTCAGAGAACCCTGTCGTTAAGTGTACCATTATTATCATTACTAGAATTACTACTGTATGAATATTGTTCATGTTTTTTGTTCTGGTTGTTGGGAGTCAGTTTGAACCTCTTCTCTCCGGCAGGGACGAGTGAGGGAAAGAGAGAGACAGGACGGACTAGATGCAGCTGAGGACCTAGGTGAGGCCGGTGCCCCAGGGGGCCAGGTGGGGGGGCTGGGCCAGGCTTGGTTCTGATTGGTTCTGTTTTCCCGCTCAGGTCAGGAGGTGCTGACGGCTCATTACCCTCTACACGGCCGGGCGGCTCTGAGCTCAGCCCTCAAACACAGGTACCTTCTACATCCCCTAGCTCTATACACTCTACATCCCCTAGCTCTATATACTCTACATCCCCTAGCTCTATACACTCTACATCCCCTCGCTCTAAACACTCTACATCCCCTCGCTCTATACACTCTACATCCCCTAGCTCTATACACTCTACATCCCCTCGCTCTAAACACTCTACATCCCCTCGCTCTATACACTCTACATCCCCTCGCTCTATACACTTTACATCCCCTCGCTCTATACACTCTACATCCCCTCGCTCTATACACTCTACATCCCCTAGCTCTATATACTCTACATCCCCTCGCTCTATACACTCTACATCCCCTCGCTCTAAACACTCTACATCCCCTCGCTCTAAACACTCTACATCCCCTCGCTCTATACACTCTACATCCCCTCGCTCTAAACACTCTACATCCCCTAGCTCTATATACTCTACATCCCCTAGCTCTATACACTCTACATCCCCTCGCTCTATACACTCTACATCCCCTCGCTCTATACACTCTACATCCCCTCGCTCTATACACTTTACATCCCCTCGCTCTAAACACTCTACATCCCCTCGCTCTATACACTCTACATCCCCTAGCTCTATACACTCTACATCACCTAGCTCTACATCATCTGGCTCTATACACTCTACATCACCTACCTCTACACTGCACATTACCTAGCTCTATATAGCCTAGCTCTATACCTTTGATACAGTCTATGCATGGAGTAGTCGATTATGTAAACCCAGGTGTATGGTTTCTCCCCAGGTCCCACAGTGTCCCCATGAGGCGAGAGGTGGAGGTGCAGCTCTTGGATCCAGTCCCTCCTGAGTCTGGCTGCCTGTCGTCATGCCAACAGGGAGCTGTAACCGCGGCGACCATAGCTGCTACAGCACCTCTGATCCAAGTACAGCAAAACATTCACCTATCTTGAGGATAATGTCTGTATCGTGTTGTAGATCAAATGTTCTGGGCGTGTGAGTGAGTGTTGTTTGTAGTGTGTTGTGTTGTTGTAGATAGTGTACTTGAGTTGTGAGTGTGTGTGTGTGTGTGTGTCTTGTTATAGTGTGTTGTGTTGTTATAGATGTTGTGTTGTTATAGATAGTGTGTTGCTTTGTTATAGATTGTGTGTGTGTGTCTTGTTATAGATTGTGTGTTGTGTTGTTATAGATAGTGTGTTGCTTTGTTATAGATTGTGTGTGTGTGTGTTCAGGCTCAAAGTCAGTTGGAGTTTCGTGTTTCCCAGCTGACCGATGCTCTGAGGAGGCTTCAGGAGATGAACAGGTCTGTTGCATGGGTTGTCATTATTGTGTGTTGTGCAATTGTGTGTTGTGTATTTGTGTGTTGTGTTGTGTATTTGTGTTTTGTGTGTTGTGTATTTGTGTGTTATGTGTTGTGTGTTGTGTATTTGTGTGTTATGTGTTGTGTGTTATGTGTTGTGTAATTGTGTTTTGTGTATTTGTGTGTTGTGGTGATCAGCCCGCAGGGTGAGCTGAGCAGCAGAACATCAGATCATGTGCTGCACAGACTGGAGATCCTGCAGAACCAGCACCTCCTACTACAGGTACTAATACTGCAGAACCAGCACCTCCTACTACAGGTACTAATACTGCAGAACCAGCACCTCCTACTACAGGTACTAATACTGCAGAACCAGCACCTCCTACTACAGGTACTAATACTGCAGAACCAGCACCTCCTACTACAGGTACTAATACTGCAGAACCAGCACCTCCTACTACAGGTACTAATACTGCAGAACCAGCACCTCCTACTACAGGTACTAATACTGCAGAACCAGCACCTCCTACTACAGGTACTAATACTGCAGAACCAGCACCTCCTACTACAGGTACTACTACCTTATACTAGTACTAATACTGCAGAACCAGCACCTCCTACTACAGGTACTACTACCTTATACTAGTACTAATACTGCAGAACCAGCACCTCCTACTCCAGGTACTACTACCTTATACTAGTACTAATACTGCAGAACCAGCACCTCCTACTCCAGGTACTACTACCTTATACTAGTACTAATACTGCAGAACCAGCACCTCCTACTCCAGGTACTACTACCTTATACTAGTACTAATACTGCAGAACCAGCACCTCCTACTCCAGGTACTACTACCTTATACTAGTACTAATACTGCAGAACCAGCACCTCCTACTACAGGTACTACTACCTTATACTAGTACTAATACTGCAGAACCAGCACCTCCTACTACAGGTACTACTACCTTATACTAGTACTAATACTGCAGAACCAGCACCTCCTACTCCAGGTACTACTACCTTATACTAGTACTAATACTGCAGAACCAGCACCTCCTACTACAGGTACTACTACCTTATACTAGTACTAATACTGCAGAACCAGCACCTCCTACTCCAGGTACTACTACCTTAAACTAGTACTAATACTGCAGAACCAGCACCTCCTACTACAGGTACTACTACCTTATACTAGTACTAATACTGCAGAACCAGCACCTCCTACTCCAGGTACTACTACCTTATACTAGTACTAATACTGCAGAACCAGCACCTCCTACTCCAGGTACTACTACCTTATACTAGTACTAATACTGCAGAACCAGCACCTCCTACTCCAGGTACTACTACCTTATACTAGTACTAATACTGCAGAACCAGCACCTCCTACTACAGGTACTACTACCTTAAACTAGTACTAATACTGCAGAACCAGCACCTCCTACTACAGGTACTACTACCTTATACTAGTACTAATACTGCAGAACCAGCACCTCCTACTCCAGGTACTACTACCTTATACTAGTACTAATACTGCAGAACCAGCACCTCCTACTCCAGGTACTAATACTACTGCTACCACTAGTACTCATATTTAATTATACTAGTACTAACTAACTAGGAAAGCTGTAAGACTTCTACAATTGATCTCTCCTCCAATCAGAGGCACCTTCTGGACTCCACCTGCAAGATGACCACAGGCCACGCCCTCGTGACCCCTGACCCCCAGCCGACCCTTCACCTTTCACCTCCTGCGGCACATCCTCACTCAGGTAGGAGAACATGACATGCTATCAGGATAGTTAGTGATATTATTACTGATGTTAGATGTTTACTGACCAGTTTGATCAGGATAGTTACTGATAATAATATTACTGATGTTAGATGTTTACTGACCAGTTTGATCAGGATAGTTACTGATAATAATATTACTGATATTAGATGTTTACTGACCAGTTTGATCAGGATAGTTACTGATAATAATATTACTGATATTAGATGTTTACTGACTAGTTTACATCAATTGTCGAAGATCTCAAAGGTACAGATGCATCAGAAGCTCTCTCTCTTGTTTCAAACCTTTGCTGCTGTTTGATCCAAACTTACACCAAACACACTTTGTGTTAGAGAGTTACTTACCTTTACTTAGAGTTACTTACTGTGTGTGTGTGTGTGTGTGTGTGTTGTGTGTCTGTCATCAGGTCAGGCCAGGCCCCTCCAGACCAGCCTGACCAATCAGAGAAGACCAACCAAACACATGACCAGCTCCGGGACCTCCGAGGAAACATCTGACCTCCGGCCTGCAGGGACAAGGAGGTGAGGAGGAGGAGGAGGAGGAGGGGGGGGGGGGGAGGAGGAGGAGGAGGAGGAGGAGGAGGAGGGGGGGGGGGAGGAGGAGGAGGAAAGGATATATACTTATACAGTATAAGATATTTAACTATAATATACTTGTATACAAGATACTTCTATGGTAGTATCACCCTAGTAACAGTATTGCCATAGCAACAGCATCTGTTCCTGTTTTGTCTTCCTACATGGGCGTGGCCATTATCAGAGGAGCTTCCAGGGTTCCTATAGCAACCAACCCTGTTTCAGCAAGTCGGACCCAGACCTTATCCAATCCCAGCAGGGCTGTGGCACAGCGGGCCAATCAGGTGATGAAGGAACCATCCATGTGTCTAGAGCGAGCCAATCACAGCCCAGATAGAGACCAAATAAACTGCAGTACAATAGCATGTTGTAGGCTGTTCAGCTCAGACCGGCTAGCTGTCTGTCTGAGCTGCCTGTCTGTCTTCTAGCTGTCTGTCTGTCTTCTAGGTGGAAGGAGGGCCCGTCCAGCCGTCCATCCTGTCAGCTCCTGGTGGCTTTCCTCCAGTCATGCTTCCCTCTGCCCCAGCACCTCCTGCTCCTCTCTCTGCGCCTCCTCCTCCCTCTGCCCTAGCCCCTCCTGCTCCTCCTCCTCCCTCTGCCCCAGCACCTCCTGCTCCTCTCTCTGCGCCTCCTCCTCCTGCTGCCTTAGCCCCTCCTGCTCCTCCTCCTCCCTCTGCCCCAACACCTCCTGCTCCTCTCTCTGCGCCTCGTCCTCCTGCTGCCTTAGCACCTCCTGCTCCCTCTGCTCCTATCTCTGCCCCAGCACCTCCTGTTCCTCTCTCTGCCCTAGCACCTCCTCCTCGGCCGCTGGCTCCCTCCCTGGTGCAGGAGGCGGCTATGGTTCTCAGGGACGTCCGGAAACAGCGGAAGGTTCTGGAGGAGAACGTGGACGCCATGCTGAGAGCCCGCGACACTGAGGCTCTGCACTTTCAGCTGGACGCCCTGTCTGCTAACAGGTAGCTAACACCTAGCCTGTATCCGCTACCACCTAGCTTACCATAGCCTATAGCCGCTAACATCTAGCTTACCATAGCCTGTAGCCGCTTACACCTAGCTTACCCTAGCCTGTAGCCGCTAACAGCTAGCTAACACCTGGCCTGTAGCTACTATCACTTAGCTAACCTGCTAACCCTAAGCCTGTAGTAGTTAACAGCTAGTTAACGGACTAACTCTCAGCCTGTTGCAGCTAATGTAATAACTGTGTGTGTGTGTGTGTGTGTGTGTGTGTGTGTGTGTGTGTGTGTGTGTGTAGAGACTGCAGTGAGGCTTTGAGGGTTAGGAGGACGGTGGACGCCTGGATCAGCAGTCTGTCACATGACCCCCAGGTAAGATGATGTGATGATGATGTGATGACGATGTGATGATGATGTAATGATGATGATGTGATGGGATGGTGATGATGATGTAATGCTGACGTGACGATGATGTGATGATGATGTGATGACGATGTGATGATAATGTAATGATGATGTGATGATGATGTGATGATGATGTAATGCTGACGTGATGATGATGTAATGATGATGTAACGATGATGTAATGATGATGTAATGATGATGATTTGAGTTAGGGATGATGAGGTCATGTGATGATCTCCTCTGTGCAGACCTCCTCCCCTCCCACAGCTGCTCCTCGTAGAGGAGAAGGAGGAGAAAGAGGAGGAGGAGACGGAGGAGGAGGAGGAGAAGGAGGTCTCTCGCTGCCGGCCAGGAAGGCGGGGCCAAGGCCACTGAGCACTCCCAGAAAACCAGGAAGCATGGCAGGAACAGGAAGTAGGAGACAGGAGCCCAATACCAGAGCAGTAAGCATCCAGGCTCACTCTCCCACTCACTCACTTACTCACTCACCCACTCACTCACTCACTCACCCACTCACTCACTCACTCACCCTCTCACTCACTCACTCACTCACCCACTCACTCACTCACCCATTCACTCACTCACTCACTCACCCACTCACTCACTCACTCACTCACCCACTCACTCTCTCACTCACCCACTCACTCTCTCACAACAAACCCCATCTCCTCTATGTGTGTGAGCAGGCCCTGCACCAGAAGCAGGCTCCAGCCAGGGGCCCGGGGGCCTCCTACGTGGCGCAGGTGTACGGCAGGGCCCAGTACGAGGGCCACAGGTGTACCCTGAAGAAGCCCCCCTACATCAGACTCCGCTCCCCGGGCCCCCCCAGACCCAGGGAACCACCCAGACCCCGACTGGTGGAGAGCGTCCGGGGTGAGATGGCCTACCAGGGTCTACATGGTCCCAGTACCAGGGTCTACATGGTCCCAGTACCAGGGTCTACATGGTCCCAGTACCAGGGTCTACATGGTCCCAGTACCGGGTCTACATGGTCCCAGTACCAGGGTCTACATGGTCCCAGTACCAGGGTCTACATGGTCCCAGTACCGGGTCTACATGGTCCCAGTACCAGGGTCTACATGGTCCCAGTACCAGGGTCTACATGGTCCCAGTACCAGGGTCTACATGGTCCCAGTACCAGGGTCTACATGGTCCCAGTACCAGGGTCTACATGGTCCCAGTACCAGGGTCTACATGGTCCCAGTACCGGGTCTACATGGTCCCAGTACCAGGGTCTACATGGTCCCAGTACCAGGGTCTACATGGTCCCAGTACCGGGTCTACATGGTCCCAGTACCAGGGTCTACATGGTCCCAGTACCAGGGTCTACATGGTCCCAGTACCGGGTCTACATGGTCCCAGTACCAGGGTCTACATGGTCCCAGTACCAGGGTCTACATGGTCCCAGTACCAGGGTCTACATGGTCCCAGTACCGGGTCTACACTACAGTACTGAGTCAGAATACTGTGTATTAATACTCTGTATATTCATGTTCATAATACTAGTCTCTCTCTCTCTCTCTCTGTCTCTCGCTCTCTCTCCCCCTCTCCCTCCCTCCCTCAGGAGTTAAAATGAAGTCTATTAAAACTCAGACCAGTCTATCTGCTACTTCCCCTCGGTTGCCGAGACAACCGGTCCAGGATGTCTGCAGCCACGCCTCCGTTACCCACGGCGACCAGCGATTACAGGACAGGGCGTGGCAGTGGCTTCCTGTGGCCATCCCACTCGGTCAGGAGCTCGTACCTGGTTAATAACTAGTACTAGTAACTAGTTATTACCCATGTTACCTATTACTCATTACTAGTTATTACCCATGTTGCCTATACCTTATTACTAGTTATTACACATGTTGGCTCGTACCAATAACTAGTTAACATACAAACTAGTACTAATAACTAGTTATTACACATGTTACCTACCACCTATTCCTAGTTCACCATATTAACTAATAACTAGTTATTAACCATATTGCATAGTACTATTCACTTGTCAACCATAATAACTAGTACTTACCTAATAACTAGTTATTACCCATATTAAATATGACATAACTAATGATTAACCATATTAACTCATAACTAGTTATTAACCATGTAGCATAGTAATGGTTAGTTAGTTAGGTCATAACTATAGGTTCACTGGTTAGTTAGATGAAGGTGTCTCTGTCTGCAGCCGAGCCCAGGAGAGACAGTCTGTCTGCCAAACTACCGCTGAATCACCGTCCAGAGAGGTCCAACATGGCTGCCTTTGAAGTCCCCTGTGGATCCAACATGGCTGCCTTTGAAGTCCCCTGTGGATCCAACATGGCTGCCATTGAAGTCCCCAGTGGATCCAACATGGCTGCTGTAGGAGTCACCAGTGGATCCAACATGGCTGCTGTGGAAGTCACCAGTGGATCCAACATGGCTGTTGTGGAAGTCACCAGTGGATCCAACATGGCTGCTGTGGAAGTCACCAGTGGATCCAACATGGCTGCTGTTGAAGTCACCAGTGGATCCAACATGGCTGCTATTGAAGTCCCAAGTGGATCCAACATGGCTGCTATTGAAGTCCCCAGTGGATCCAACATGGCTGCTGTGGAAGTGTTGAAGCAGAGAGTAACAGCTGAACTACAGGTGAACTAGCCTGCTAAAATCCTCCAACTAGCCTCCTACTAGCCTGCTACTAGCCTCCTACTAGTCTCCCAATAGCCTCCTACTAGCATCCTGCTAGCCTCCTACTAGCCTGCTCCTAGTCTCCTAATAGCCTCCTACTAGCATGCTGCTAGCCTCCTACTAGTCTGCTCCTAGTCTCCCAATAGCCTCCTACTAGCATGCTGCTAGCCTCCTTCTAGCCTGCTACTAGCCTCATACTAGCATGCTGCTAGCCTCATACTATCCTGCTACTAGCCTCCTACTAGCCTCCTACTAGCCTCTTACTAGCCTCATGCTAGCCTCCCTCTAGCCTGCTTCTAGCCTACTACTAGCCTGAGGAATTAACATGCTGGAATAATGTCAGTAACCGTTAACTTTCAGATCGTCACAGAAAGGAGTGATGATGAAGAGGAGGAGGAAGAGGCGCTCTTCCCAGGAACTGATTTCCTCTCTGTGGTTGATGTTGTTCAGGTAACTGGATTTAGACCTGCTCACTAGAGCTCACCCCCCTCACTAGAGCACACACCCCCTCACTAGAGCTCACCCCCCTCACTAGAGCACACCCCCCCTCACTAGAGCACACACACCCTCACTAGAGCACACACCCCCTCACTAGAGCACATCCTCCCTCACTAGAGCACACTCTTTCCTCTCCTTCTGTAATTTCCTCCTTCTGTAATTTCCTCCTCTCCTCTCCTCTCCTCTCCTCTCCTCTCCTCTCCTCTCCTCTCCTCTCCTCTCCCAGGAGGACAGTGTGCAGGAGGAGCAGCAGGTCATCGAGGTCTCTGGACATCGTTCACCTCCTGCTGCTCTGTATCATGGTCCAGCCTTCCCCCCCTCCACCTCCGCTGCTCCTCTCCCCGCCCAGGACCAGGCCTCCGTTCTGGGCCTCATCCAGCGGGGAGATGCCCTGGAGAACCGTCTGCTGGAGTGGTGAGTCTTGCTCTCCCTGTGTGTCTCACTGTCTCTCTCCCTGTGTGTCTCACTGTCTCTCTGCCTGTGTGTCTCACTGTCTCTCTGCCTGTGTGTCTCACTGTCTCTCTCCCTGTGTGTCTCACTGTCTCTCTCCCTGTGTGTCTCACTGTCTCTCTGCCTGTGTGTCTCTCTGCCTGTGTGTCTCACTGTCTCTCTCCCTGTGTGTCTCACTGTCTCTCTGCCTGTGTGTCTCACTGTCTCTGTCCCTGTGTGTCTCACTGTCTCTCTGCCTGTGTGTCTCACTGTCTCTCTGCCTGTGTGTCTCTCTGCCTGTGTGTCTCACTGTCTCTCTCCCTGTGTGTCTCACTGTCTCTCTGCCTGTGTGTCTCACTGTCTCTCTGCCTGTGTGTCTCTGTCCCTGTGTGTCTCGCTGTCTCTCTGCCTGTGTGTCTCTGTCCCTGTGTGTCTCACTGTCTCTCTCCCTGTGTGTCTCACTGTCTCTCTCCCTGTGTGTCTCACTGTCTCTCTGCCTGTGTGTCTCTGTCCCTGTGTGTCTCACTGTCTCTCTCTCTCCAGGGTAGAGCAGCAGGTGATGACCAGGGTCATCTGTCAGATGTATAGCCCCCCTCCCCCTGACCCCGCCCTCAAAGAAATGAGTAGCCAATCAGAGGCTGAGGAGGAGAGCGCCACATCAGTGTCACACCATTCACCTGGTGAGTCATCACCTACATGTCACGTGTCTGTCTGTCTACCTGTCTGTCTGCTGTTCTTTCTATCTGTCTATCTTTTTACCTGTCTACCATCTGGATGTTTGTTTCAACAATACTGTGTGTGTGTGCCTGTGCGTGCGCCTTTGTGTGTGTGTGTGTGTGCGCGCGCCTGTGTGTGCCTGTGTATGTATGTGTGTGTGTGTGTGTGTGTGTGTGTGTGTGTGTGTGTTAGATGGCAGTGTTGTGGTCGGTTCCCCTCTGCTCCGGCGGTACGTCAGTGAGGTTCTGGTAGAGACCGGGACCCTGATGCTGGCCCCAAGAGACCCGCTGGGACCAGGACCAGAAGCAGCAGAGCAGGTACCCCCAATGCTGTCTGTCTGTGGTTCTGCCTGTCTGTCTGTCTGTCTGTCTGTCTGCCTGTCTGTCTGTGGGTCTGCCTGTCTGTCTGTCTGTCTGTCTGTCTGTCTGTCTGTCTGTCTGTCTGTCTGTCTGCCTGTCTGTCTGCCTGTCTGTCTGTGGGTCTGCCTGTCTGTCTGTCTGTCTGTGGGTCTGCCTGTCTGTCTGTGGGTCTGTCTGTCTGTCTGTGGTTCTGTCTGTCTGCCTGTCTGTGGTTCTGTCTGTGGTTCTGTTTGTGGTTCTGTCTGTCTGCCTGTCTGTGGTTCTGCCTGTCTGTGGTTCTGCCTGTCTGTGGTTCTGTCTTTCTGTGGTTCTGCCTGTCTGTGGTTCTGTGGGTCTGATATGTTGTGTTGGTTCCACAGCTGCTGGTCTCCACCCCAGTTCCGACCCCAGTACCCAGCCCAGTCCTGGTCCCGCCCAGTCCCCAGACCCCCCCCCTGCAGACCCCCCCTCCCTCTGGACCCCCCAGCCCTGAGCCAGCAGAACCACAGCAGCACACACACACAGGTTACACACACACACACACACACACACACACACACACACACACACACGCACATACACATACACACACGCACACACACACACACACACACACACACACACACACACACACACACACACACGCACATACACATACACACATGCACACATGCACACACACACACACACACACACACACACACACACACACACACGCACACACGCACATACACACACACACACACACACACGCACACATGCACACATGCACACACACACACGCACACACACACACACACACACACACACACACACACACACAGGTTATATATCCTAAGTTACACAGGTTATATATCCTAAGTTACACAGGTTATATATCCTAAGTTACACAGGTTATATATCCTAAGTTACACAGGTTATATATCCTAAGTTACACAGGTTATATATCCTAAGTTACACAGGTTATGTATCCTAAGTTACACTGGTTATGTATCCTAAGTTACACTGGTTATGTATCCTAAGTTACACTGGTTATGTATCCTAAGTTACACTGGTTATATATCCTAAGTTACACTGGTTATCCCAGCCTGACTATGACATGGTTATGGTTTGTTAGGCGAATGTTAGACTGTTATTCCACTTCAGCCAATCAGCTTGTTTCACCATGGCCTCCTGTGTTCTTAGTGGCTGATGTGGAGCTGGTGGCCACGCCCAGCCCCACCCCGGAGCCACGCCCCCCGGGCGACAACCCGCCTATCCTGGCTGAGGGGACCCCTGACTCACACACACACTCACTGTAAATCTCACACACACACACACACACACACACACACACACACACACACACACACACACACACACACACACACACACACACACACACACACTGTAAATCTCACACACACACACACACACTCACTGTAAATCTCACACACACAGTGTTAATGTGTTTCGTGTTTTGTCTCTCAGGGTTAGATCTGCATCAGAGGGGGACTCCCCCCTCCCCCCTACTCCTCCCCCAGCCTCCCCCCCTGCCCTCCCCCCTCAGGACCACAGTGCGTCTAGTAGTACTGCTAGTAGTACTAGTACTGCTAGTAGTACTTGTACTGCTAGTATCAGTGTGAGTACTAGCAGTAGCAGCCTGGTGGGGGGCGGGGGGGCGGACCCCGCAGTGAGACACATCTCAGAGGGAGAGCTGCTGGTCAGCTGCTACCACCACACAGGTGAGACAGGTACACACAGGTGAGACAGGTACACGCAGGTGAGACAGGTACACACAGGTACACACACAGGTGAGACAGGTACACGCAGGTGAGACAGGTACACACAGGTGAGACAGGTACACACAGGTGAGACAGGTACACACGCAGGTGAGACAGGTACACACAGGTCAGACAGGTACACACAGGTGAGACAGGTACACACACAGGTAGCATCACACAGGTGAGACAGGTACACACACAGGTGAGACAGGTACACACAGGTCAGACAGGTACACACAGGTGAGACAGGTACACACACAGGTAGCATCA
Organism: Lota lota; assembly: GCA_026745465.1. Taxonomy (NCBI): domain Eukaryota; kingdom Metazoa; phylum Chordata; class Actinopteri; order Gadiformes; family Lotidae; genus Lota; species Lota lota. The sequence continues at coordinate 353,292 of JACYXH010000299.1, read as the reverse complement.
CACAGGTGAGACAGGTACACACACAGGTGAGACAGGTACACACAGGTGAGACAGGTACACACAGGTGAGATAGGTACACACAGGTAGCACCACACAGGTGAGACAGGTAGATAGACCGACAGACACACCACTAAATGCACACAGAGACCTAATAGGTCAGTGATACACACGTACACATACTGTCTGTCTGCCCGCATATCTGTCTGTCTCTATTGTCTGTCTTACCTGTCTGTCTGTCTGTCTCTAGAAGACGGCAGTTTCTCCAGTTCTCTGCAGGAGCTTCAGGAGATGGTGAGACAGCTTCCTCTCCACCATCATGACATCATTGTGACATCATCGTGACATCATCGTGACATCATCGTGGCATATGTATAACATTCTGCTCCTCTCCAGGACTACGACCCTCCTAGTGAAGGACAGGTCAGAGGTCATGACCCCTTGCTGACCCTGCTGGCCAGGATTGACCAGGAAGTCACACTCTCTGAGCCCCGCCCCCAACCTGAGGTAAAACACACACACACACACACACACACACACACACACACACACACACACACACACACACACACACACACACACACACACACACACACACACACACACACACACACACACACACACACACACTCTACGACTGCTAAGGATTTTGACTTCCTCTTCCTCAGTAGGATACATTAAGTCCTCGTTCCAAAGTCGCATCTTAGTTTACTACGTAGTGGGTGAGATTTAGGAAGCGAGGGTGAGCGTAGTCCATAGAACTATTGGAACGCAGCCATAGACTCGCCCACACCA
>JACYXH010000299.1:290000-347500 GCA_026745465.1 Lota lota | reverse complement strand
TCTCTACCAGCACCCACATCCCCCCTCTACCACCACCCACATCCCCCCCTCTCTACCAGCACCCACATCCCCCCTCTACCACCACCCACATCCCCCCTCTCTACCAGCACCCACATCCCCCCTCTCTACCAGCACCCACATCCCCCCCATCACCCCCTCTACCAGCACCCACATCCCCCCTCTCTACCAGCACCCACATCCCCCCCATCACCCCCTCTACCAGCACCCACATCCCCCCTCTCTACCAGCACCCACATCCCCCCCATCACCCCCTCTACCAGCACCCACATCCCCCCTCTCTACCAGCACCCACATCCCCCCCTCTCTACCAGCACCCACATCCCCCCCTCTCTACCAGCACCCACATCCCCCCTCTACCAGCACCCACATCCCCCCTCTACCAGCACCCACATCCCCCCTCTCTACCAGCACCCACATCCCCCCCTCTCTACCAGCACCCACATCCCCCCTCTACCAGCACCCACATCCCCCCTCTACCAGCACCCACATCCCCCCTCTACCAGCACCCACATCCCCCCTCTACCAGCACCCACATCGCCCCTCTGCAACTAGCACCAGGCAAGACACCAGCTCCCCCCAAGAGAAAAGCACCAGGCAAGACACCAGCTCCCCCCAAGAGAAAAGCACCAGTCAAGACACCAGCTCCCCCCAAGAGAAAAGCACCAGGCAAGACACCAGCTCCCCCCAAGAGAAAAGCACCAGGCAAGACACCAGCTCCCCCCAAGAGAAAAGCACCAGGCAAGACACCAGCTCCCCCCAAGAGAAAAGCACCAGTCAAGACCGCAGCTCCCCCCAAGAGAAAAGCACCAGTCAAGACCGCAGCTCCCCCCAAGAGAAAAGCACCAGGCAAGACCGCAGCTCCCCCCAAGAGAAAAGCACCAGTCAAGACACCAGCTCCCCCCAAGAGAAAAGCACCAGGCAAGACACCAGCTCCCCCCAAGAGAAAAGCACCAGGCAAGACACCAGCTCCCCCCAAGAGAAAAGCACCAGGCAAGACACCAGCTCCCCCAAAGAGAAAAGCACCAGGCAAGACACCAGCTCCCCCCAAGAGAAAAGCACCAGGCAAGACACCAGCTCCCCCCAAGAGAAAAGCACCAGGCAAGACACCAGCTCCCCCCAAGAGAAAAGCACCAGGCAAGACACCAGCTCCCCCAAAGAGAAAAGCACCAGGCAAGACACCAGCTCCCCCCAAGAGAAAAGCACCAGGCAAGACACCAGCTCCCCCAAAGAGAAAAGCACCAGGCAAGACCAGAGCTCCACCCAAGAGAAAAGCACCAGTCAAGACCGCAGCTCCCCCCAAGAGAAAAGCACCAGGCAAGACACCAGCTCCCCCCAAGAGATAAGCACCAGGCAAGACCTTAGAGGTGGGTCAGATACATTGTGTTTTTGCTGTTAAGGAGTACAGGGCGAGGGACCCAAACGCACGACACAAAGAGGCAGAGAAGGGTGTTTATTTTGAGGCGAAGAAAGCAAGCAGGGGCTAAGCAAATCGTTAAACAGGGTTGCACGTGGAGAAGTGGCAGCCGGCGCCCGCTAGGTGGCGGAAGTGGACGGCGTAACATTTGCATTCACACTAGAAACCTGGTTGTAACCTGGATATAATGGTAAACAGGTTTCTTAACCCTAGTCACCACTAAGCCTATTTCTGAATTTTTCTGAAAAGAACATACAAGTAAACAGACTATATATCCACAACTGCAAGGGCTATAATATGTAATCTTGGAAATCTTTCCACCTGAAATACATTGCCTGTTTTAGAGTGAACACCACCTGGTGCATTATCAGTTGGTAGCCCTATAGTCATATAGGGCCATAGCACAACATGTGATGAGTACCTAGCATTATCAGTTGGTAGCCCTATAGTCATATAGGGCCATAGCACAACATGTGATGAGTACCTAGCATTATCAGTTGGTAGCCCTATAGTCATATAGGGCCATAGCACAACATGTGATGAGTACCTAGCATTATCAGTTGGTAGCCCTATAGTCATATAGGGCCATAGCACAACATGTGATGAGTACCTAGCATTATCAGTTGGTAGCCCTATAGTCATATAGGGCCATAGCACAACATGTGATGAGTACCTAGCATTATCAGTTGGTAGCCCTATAGTCATATAGGGCCATAGCACAACATGTGATGAGTACCTAGCATTATCAGTTGGTAGCCCTATAGTCATATAGGGCCATAGCACAACATGTGATGAGTACCTAGCATTATCAGTTGGTAGCCCTATAGTCATATAGGGCCATAGCACAACATGTGATGAGTACCTAGCATTATCAGTTGGTAGCCCTATAGTCATATAGGGCCATAGCACAACATGTGATGAGTACCTAGCATTATCAGTTGGTAGCCCTATAGTCATATAGGGCCATAGCACAACATGTGATGAGTACCTAGCATTATCAGTTGGTAGTCCTATAGTCATATAGGGCCATAGCACAACATGTGATGAGTACCTAGCATTATCAGTTGGTAGCCCTATAGTCATATAGGGCCATAGCACAACATGTGATGAGTACCTAGCATTATCAGTTGGTAGTCCTATAGTACTATAGGGCCATAGCACAACATCTGATGAGTACCTAGCATTGTCAGTTGGTAGTCCTATAGTCATATAGGGCCATAGCACAACATGTGATGAGTACCTAGCATTATCAGTTGGTAGTCCTATAGTCATATAGGGCCATAGCACAACATGTGATGAGTACCTAGCATTATCAGTTGGTAGCCCTATAGTCATATAGGGCCATAGCACAACATGTGATGAGTACCTAGCATTATCAGTTGGTAGCCCTATAGTCATATAGGGCCATAGCACAACATGTGATGAGTACCTAGCATTGTCAGTTGGTAGCCCTATAGTCATATAGGGCCATAGCACAACATGTGATGAGTACCTAGCATTATCAGTTGGTAGTCCTATAGCACAACATGTGATGAGTACCTAGCATTATCAGTTGGTAGTCCTATAGCACAACATGTGATGAGTACCTAGCATTATCAGTTGGTAGTCCTATAGCACAACATGTGATGAGTACCTAGCATTATCAGTTGGTAGTCCTATAGCACAACATGTGATGAGTACCTAGCATTATCAGTTGGTAGTCCTATAGCACAACATGTGATGAGTACCTGGGTCGATATGTGATGCCAAGAAAGTTTTAGCAGAGGTCAGTTCAGGCGAAACCAAGCTACTTAAAGGACGTGAAAAATATGACTGTGCAATAACAGTTATGAAATATGATTTTTGTTGCATGCTTCCTATTTTGTTTGGGGTTGGGATTTTCCTTCATTTAGATAACAATGGTTATGAAATTCACCCTCTCTAGAGCTGGAGGAGGGCTCCCTGCCGTGGCCTCTGACTGCCCTGAAAAGCCAACTATACATACAGTGAATTATTAGAACATTATTATTATTATATGAATGTCTTTTCTTTTTTCTTTTCTTTTTTCTTTAGGTGGCACTGGAGTAGTAGAGCATCAGCAGTAGAGATCCTGAAGGAATGGTTATGCTCTCGACCCTCGACTATCAGGTTCTGGGTTTGATCCCCAATAAATAAAGTACTCTTGTTATCATTTCAAAATAAGGGTTGCATTTTTTCTGCATTCCATCACATGTTTTCCATTGATGTTTTGTGTACATTTCTTTGCTAAATAAACCCACTGGAAAACATAAGCAGCTGACTTTATCTTTCCACTGTTCCCACTGGCCTTCCTGCAGTAATGGTTGTGTCTAAAGGGAGCACTCTTTGCTCAACACAGACATGTGTATTTATTAATTCTTTACCATTTGCATATGAGGTGGTCCGCTAAAGGTCTTGATGACAATGAAGTAGTGAGGAAGGGAGAAGAGAGAGGAAGGAGAGTTTGAACCTTAGGCTCCCCGATGGTTCCCTGTGCCAAAACGCTACAAGCATTGCACGTTTGAGTAGTTCCTTATTTGCAGTATTGAATAGATCAGGTACGACATTGGTGTTGGCTTGTTAGTCTTTTGAATTCGATAGGTAGGCTACTTTAGTAATCTCATAACTCAAATAGGTGGACTACTAGGATGGCCTACAATACTAGGCCATCTACCTACTAGTATAATGTACACGCCTGTAACATTTTTCAACTTAATTCAACTTAAATTTCTACCCTTTATAGTTGCCTTTGCTTTACCCTTTTCTATCCTAGGTATACTGAAGTATAACACAAATATACTTTAAGTAAAATGTCCTTGAAGTATACTTTTACTTTTTGTTCTTAATCTATAGTATGTCAAAGATATACTTCAAAAGTATACTTCAATAGTTGTCATTAAGTTGAACTGCAGTATACTAAAAATAAGTAAGTAATTTTGCTTTACTGATATTGGTATTCACGTATACTTACAATAAAGAAGTGTAATGTAATTATATCGTGGAAAGTACAACACTTAAACTCTAACAAGAAAAGAGATCAGGAAATGTCGTGGAGAATACGGGATTATTTAATGATTCTTTAAGTCTCTTCTTCAGCAGAATGAGCCCTGAACACAGGTTTACAGAGTTTCTTCTTCTGTTGAACGCCCAATAGGAGAGCTTCGTTTAAGCAGGACATGTTCACATCGAGAGCCTTATGGGTTGGCATAGGTGAGGTTGTAGAAACTATAATAGATAGTAGAACTGGTTTTTATGTGTGCGTGTGTGCGTGCGTGCGCATGTGTGTGTGTGTGTGTGTGTAAGGGATTCATTCCTCTTTCCCTCCATCATTCAGGAACGTGGTCATTCTCCAACCAGAAGAGGGCACTGTTGTGTCACTTTAAGAACCTGTAGCGCGTTGGTGCGCGTGTAGGCCTCTACTGTGTGATCGGGCACTGTCCCGTTATTACCGAGGCCGGAGTGGTGCATGACTAATGACCCCTTTACGCACGTGAGTTTCGTCATCGGGGAAAGGTCACGAGGTTAAGAAACGCGCGTATTGGAAAACAACAGACATGCTTGTCCAAAACATTTGATTTAGACTTTTTACATAGACTGTGTAATATAAGTAGAGGAGTGTGTGTGTGTGTGTGTGTGTGTGTGTGTGTGTGTGTGTGTGTGTGTGTGTGTGTGTGTGTGTGTGTGTGTGTGTGTGTGTGTGTGTGTGTGTGTGTGTGTGTGTGTGTGTGTGTTTCAGGAACCGAAGTCACCGTTCGCGTGACTCACTTGACGGGTCTTACCGAGCATCATGAATCCACATCCAATCTGAAAGGTCGTCCCACATTAATAATGCAGACCGAAGTTGAGGTACTAGACTAGTGGGGGTGTGAACATCGGTCACGGGATCCCTGCTTTGTTATCGCGTGATTCTGCCGCAGTGACCACGCGGGGTTGGCTCCGGTGTAAATCATTCCGTCAGCAGGGATGGAAGCGTTGAGGCAACCGGAGACCTCTTCCCTGGCTCCCACCGAGCAGCGCGAGGTGAGGAGTAACGGGACGGAGGAGGAGCGTGGCGCGTGGTGGGACCGGGAGGACATGGGCCAGGCGCGCACCCTGGAGAGGCTCGAGGTGGCTCTGTCCGGGTTCGCGGAGCTCTGCTACCGGAGACGCAGACAGAAGCTCCGGGTTCGGCACGCGCTGACGCTCCGGTCAGACGCCGGTCCTCTGACTCCGGTCAGCTCCCGGGAGACGGAGAACCGGGTTAACGGGACCCCCGAGGGGATCTACCCGAGTATGGAGGAAGAGCTCGTGGAGCAGAATCTTGTTCTTCTACGAAAACAGCTGGTATGAACTACAACCAACGGCTACAGTCGACCAATGTTGCTTATTATTTCCCCTTGTCATCGATTAATCATTTAGGAACCATACAATCTCATAACCCCAAATGTTAATCCGAAGTTAGTCCAAAGTGATGTCTTCAATGTGCCTTCTTTATCTGACACATAGCGAAAGAAAAATACAGTATTCATTTTATAATGGCCCATGAACCAAAATGTAGAATTTCTACTGAAGCAGCAAATGTTTTAACGATTGTCCAAATGAGATTGTATCAATTTTCTGTCGATCAGCTAATCGATTAATCAACTAATCTTTGCAGCCTTGATGAACCAACAAACCATGACCTGTAACAGATCAAAGTAGATGTTTACAACAGGACCTCCAGATGATGCTTGGTTACCTGTAGAGTAACTAATTTACCAACACTCTGACTATCCTACCAGATCAAACTAGATGTTTAAACAGGACCTCCAGATGATGCTTGGTTACCTGTAGAGTAACTAACTTACCAACACTCTGATATCCTACCAGATCAAACTAGATGTTTAAACAGGACCTCCAGATGATGCTTGGTTACCTGTAGAGTAACTAATTTACCAACACTCTGACTATCCTACCAGATCAAACTAGATGTTTACAACAGGACCTCCAGATGATGCTTGGTTACCTGTAGAACTAACTTACCAACACTCTGACTATCCTACCAGATCAAAGTAGATGTTTACAACAGGACCTCCAGATGATGCTTGGTTACCTGTAGACCAGACTAATTGACATCTCTATCTAAAGATGTATTTGCTGAGATAAACTGTGTGTGTTTTTGCATCTGTGTGTGTGCGTGTTTGCGTGCGTGTGTGTGTGTGTGTTTGCGTGCGTGTGTGTGTGTGTGTGTGTTTGCGTGAGTGTTTGCGTGCGTGTGTGTTTCAGGACTGCTTGCGCAGGCAGGATGCGGGGTTGATCAGCCAGCTACAGGAGTTGGATCACCAGATGAATGATCTCCGATTGGACACAGAGGAGTCACATGACCACGAGACCAACAGCCGGGCCAGCTCAGGTGAGAGGCCATCCTTATTTAACCAGCAGATTAACAACGCCTGCATGCTGTGTTCTGTTTAACCTATCTACAGTGTACTAGCTGAATGTTAGCTTTATGTTACCCATATGCTAGCTGCATGTTAGCTTTATATTAGCTGCATGTTAGCTATATGTTAGTTATACACTAGCTGCATGTTAGCTATATGTTAGCTATACGCTAGCTACATGTTAGCTATATGTTAGCTATACGCTAGCTGCATATTAGCTATATGTTGGTTAAATGTTAGCTTTAATTTCGCTCTATGGTCGCTGCAGGTTATCTATATGTTTGCTTTATGCTAGCTGTATGTTAGCTAAATGTTGGCCTTACGCTATCCATACATTAGCCTCATGCCAGCTCCATATTCTCTCTCTCTCTCTAGGTTTTTATGAGTTGAGTGATGCTGTGTCAGGCTCTCTCTCTAACTCGTCCAACTCCATCTTCAGTGAAAGTTTATCCAGCTCCAGTAACTGTGACTCCGCCCAGTACCACACTGTTGGCTCCTCCCACTACCACACCGTTGGCTCCTCCCACTACCACAACGTTGGCTCCTCCCACTACCACACCGTTGGCTCCTCCCACTACCACACCGTTGGCTCCTCCCACTACCACACCGTTGGCTCCTCCCACTGTCTTCTAGATGGACGGCTCCCTCTGAGTGGTAATATAGAGAGCTAACACATGGTTGCTTGGAATTAAGATCTCCTCTCCTCTCTCCTCTTTCTGTTTAACCTTCTTTACTTTTGGTCTTTAAGTGGAGGTGTCATCGAAGGTGTCACACACACACACACACACACACACACACACACACACACACACACACACACACACACACACACACACACACACACACACACACTCACAGTTCAGATGAGGACCCCAGGCTCATGAAACAGAACACTGTGTTAACATTACAAACATTCAAACATTTGAGCTAGCGCAGACATTTGTTCAGCATTGGATCAAACCATTTACATAATACTCTCTCTCTCTCTCTCTCTGTCTCTCTCTCTCTCTCTCTGTCTCTCTCTCTCTCTCTCTCTCTCTCTCTCTCTCTCTCTCTCTCTCTGTCTCTCTCTCTCTCTCTCTCTCTCTCTCTCTCTCTCTCTCTCTCTCTCTGTCTCTCTCTCTCTCTCTCTCTCTCTCTCTCTCTCTCTCTCTCTCTCTCTCTCTCTCTCTCTGTCTCTCTCTCTCTCTCTCTCTCTCTCTCTCTCTCTCTCTCTCTCTCTCTCTCTCTCTCTCTCTCTCTCTCTCTCTCTCTCTCTCTAGATGAGTGTGAGGTCATCCCTCTGTTTTCCGGAACCTTCCTGCGTTCGTTCTCCGCTCCCCACCCCCCGTCCGCCGCCCCCTCCTCCCTGCAGAGCCCCGCCCAGACCCGGGACCGCCCAGACCCGGGTCCCGAACCCGCGGGCCCCCGGGGTTCTGCAGGGCCGCCCAGAGCCCGCCCCCTGGTGTCGGCGGAGCGCCACACACGCCTGGACGGCTACATCTCGGCTCTGCTGCAGCGGAGGGTTCCGGCCCCGAGACACGGCGGCCCCAGCAGACCCCGGACCTCCATCACCACCGACCCGGCCCAGAGCGGGCTGCGCCAGGCCCGTCTGGGGGGCCGGAGGGCGGGGGAGGCGGGGCCGCTATCCTGCAAGGGTCTGAACGGAGCCCGGGTCAGGTTCACCAACACAAAGCATCCATCGCCTTCCACCGCAACCCTCCCAAGGAGGCGGACGCAGGAGACGCAGGAGACGCAGGACACGCAGGACACGCAGGACACGCAGGACACGCAGGAGACGCAGGACACGCAGGACACGCAGGAGAAGGAGGAGACACAGGAGACGCAGGAGACGCAGGAGAAGGAGGACACGCAGGAGAAGGAGGACACGCAGGAGAAGGAGGTGGCCGGGGTCTCCCCACCACAGAGGAGCAGACCATCTCCTTACGCTTCTGCTCCCAAGAACACGGAGGCGTCCGCCAAGCATCCTACTGGCCGCACGCGCTTAGGCCCGCCCAGAAAGACCCACAAACCCCGCCCCTCCAGGCAGACCGGGGCAGCTGATAGGTTGGCACTTGGCCCCTCCTCTTACAGCCCCCAGGAAGGGATGGGTCACATGACCAATGCCACGGTGCAGACAGGAAGTAAGCACGGCAGAACAGGAAGTAAGAACATTAAGGCGGGGCAGGAGGAGAAGCGGTCCACCAATAAGGAAGCCGGAAGCCCAGAGCGGGGCCAACGGAGAGGAGGAGGCTGGACCAGGGGCTCTGGGTCTGGGAGGTTCTGCGTAGCAGAAGAGCCACGGCCCAGGAGAACCCACCGCGTCCCCGCTGCTCCTCCTGAGGACCAGCTTCTGGACAAACACACCACCTCCTCCAGAAGCACCAGGGGCCGTAGACTCCGCCATCAACACCACCCCCACCACCCCCACCACCCCCACCACCCCCACCGCCAGGGCCACGATGCGGGCGGGGCCGTAGCCACGCCCAGGTACAGGTGCCAGCCTGCGACCCCTCACCTCCTTTCTGAGGAGGCGTGGCGGCCAGACAGGTGTGGGCGGAGTCGACCGACCTCCGGCATGTTGACGTGCTCCTCCACCTCTCTCCTCCTTCCCTCTTCTCTCCTCCTCCTCCCCCCCTCCTCCACCCTCCTGGACACCAGCGAGGAGGACCATTCCAACCCCACCTCCAACTGCTTTGCAGACCAGGAGTCCTGCGAGGAGGACACGATGGTGGACTCCTCGTCCTGCAGTGACCCTGAGGAGAGCGCAGGAGGAGCAGGAGGTGGAGGAGGAGGTGGAGCAAGAGATGGAGGAGGAGGAGGAGCAGGAGGTAGAGCAAGAGATGGAGGAGGAGCAGGAGGTGGAGCAAGAGATGGAGGAGGAGGAGGTGAAGGAGCCAATGGAACCAAAGTTGGAGGAGGAGGAGGAGGAGGAGGAGGAGGAGGAGGAGGAGGAGCAGCAGGGTTGGTGGGTCGTAGGAGAAAGGAAGCAGGGTGGACCCAGGACCTCGTTAAGATAAAGGCGTCTCGCAACCTGAAGAAGAAACTCTTACACTTCAGGTCCGGTTCTCTGAAACTCATGACCACCGTGTGACACAATGGACCTCAACTGGACCTACTGGGACTTTGTTTCATACTGGACCTACTGGGACTTTGTTTCATACTGGACCTATGTTTCATACTGGACCTACTGGGACTATGTTTTTACTGGATTCACTGGACTTAAGGTTTTAAGTTTAAATAAATTGTAGTTATACACTGCTATCTCTTAGGTAAGGTTTCTGGTCCAGAAAGGTTTCTGGTCCAATGGTGGGGGGGGGGGGGGGTCTCTGGTCCAGTGGGGTCTCTGGTCCAGGATGGTCCATGGTCCAGGTGGTCCATGGTCCAGGAAGGTCCATGGTCCAGGAAGGTCCATGGTCCAGGTGGTCCATGGTCCAGGAAGGTCCATGGTCCAGGTGGTCCATGGTCCAGGTGGTCCATGGTCCAGGTGGTCCGTCACGTTGATGTTTAGATGTAAGTGAACCCGCTGTTTCAGCTGGAACTCGAACACTGAACGATTTAAAGGAGGCATTCTGAGGGTTCTAGGAAGGAGGGTCGTTGGGTACGAGCGTTGGAATGATCCATGTTGTATGTAATGCTTTACTCACCGGTCCGTTGCCTGCGCTCAGAGTGGAACGTTCCACATTACATTGTGGAGACTTGCTAATAGGTAGGATTCTGCTCCTGTTCTCTCTAAATGATGGTGTTATTTAAATTAAAGACGTTTCAAACCCAGTCCACACTCTGTTCTACCAGAACCTAGTTCAGTACCCACAGGACTATGACCCAGTCTCTCTACCTCTACCTCTACCTGTCTCTGTCTCTGTCTCTGTCTCTGTCTCTACCTCTCTGTCTGTCTGTCTGTCTGTCTCTCTCTCTCTCTCTCTCTCTCTCTCTCTCTCTCTCTCTCTCTCTCTCTCTCTCTCTCTCTCTCTCTCTCTCTCTCTCTCTCTCTCTCTCTCATCTAACAAGCCTAGCGAGAGAGAGACTGCCCTGAGCAGAGGGAGAGTAGTGGGGGGGGGGGCAATAGATATCAATCTATTCCAGGCAGGTCAGAACAATATACCCTCTGGACACACCCACACATACACCACACACACATATACACACACACACCCACACCCACACATACACCACACACACATATACACACACACACCCACACACACACATACACCACACACACACATATATATATATATATATATATATATATATATATATATATATATATACACACACACACACATATACACACATATACACACACACACACACACACATATACACACATATACACACACCCACACACATACACCACACACACATATATATATATATATATATATATATATATATATATATATATATATACACACACACACACACACATATACACACACACACACACACACACATTCTCGTATAACCAGTAGCAGACTGGTTGTACTGGGCAGCTCCCAGTAGAACCAGTAGCAGACTGTGGTTGTGCTGGGCAGCTCCCAGTAGAACCAGTAGCAGACTGTGGTTGTGCTGGGCAGCTCCCAGTAGAACCAGTAGCAGATTATAACAGTAGCTTCCTATATCCTATCACCTTGATGTCTAGGAACATTCCCGGTTTCAAACTAAAGCTGCCAGCACTGATTTGTGTGTTTCATTTGGGTAATGGATTAACCTTGTGTGTGTGTGTGTGTGTGTGTGTGTGTGTGTGTGTGTGTGTGTGTGTGTGTGTGTGTGTGTGTGTGTGTGTGTGTGTGTGTGAGAGAGAGAGAGAGAGGATTAGGCAATGAACCAGGAGTGTTCCAAAATAACGCAAACAAATAACCCACCTCTCTCCCTCTCTGTCTCCCCCTCTGTCTCCCCCCTCTGTCTCCCCCCTCTATCTCCCCCCCTCTGTCTCCCCCTCTGTCTCCCCCCTCTGTCCCCCCTCTCTGTCTCCCCCCTCGGTCTCCCCCCTCTGTCTCCCCCCCTCTGTCCCCCCTCTGTCTCCCCTCTCTATCTCCCCCCCTCTATCTCCCCCCCTCTGTCTCCCCCCCTCTGTCCCCCCCTCTGTCTCCCCCCCTCTATCTCCCCCCCTCTATCTCCCCCCCTCTATCTCCCCCCCTCTATCTCCCCCCCTCTGTCTCCCCCCTCTGTCTCCCCCCCTCTGTCTCCCCCCCTCTATCTCCCCCCTCTCTGTCTCCATCTCAAAGTGCTTGATTGGCATCACAAAATAAGAAACCAAGGTACTCCAATACTGCTACTGTTTAGTACTAGTACATACTAGTACTGTATAGTGCTAGAACTATGTAGTACTAGTATGTTCTAGTACTGTGTACTAGTACATACGGTGCCACTACTGAGGTAGCACCATAGGACTCTTGCAGTCTGAAAATAAAAGCAGATCAGTTACCATAGTGACTTGAATGACCATGAATTAACTTACACACACATGTACACACAAACACACGCAAACACACGCACACATGTACACACACACACATGTGCACACACACAAACATACCCACACACACAAGCACACACACATGTACACACGCACACACACACACAAACACACCCACCCACACACTGTTTCTCTTTTTTATGACGTCTCAGGAGACTGACAGAAGAGAGGTTTCCATGGTAACAAAGATCTGGCGTTCTTGTGTGGGTATAGAACACACACACACACACACACCCACACACACACACACACACACACCCACACACACACACACATACACACACACACACACACACACAGTGTCATCGTGCAGCTAAATGAAGATACATTTTAATTGGTTTTCCCCCCTCAGGCTAAGATTGGAACGTTCCGAGCTGGTGGAGCCAGCAGCTGTAATGGTATGGTCTGGATCTGGGGGAGGCTGCAGGGTCCAGGAATAACCCTAGCACACGGGTGTGTGTGTGTGTGTGTGTGTGTGGGTGGCTGGGTGGGTGTGGGGGGGGGGGGGGGGGGTAAAATCCATGCAAACTAAAGATATTTCTTAGCGTGGGCGAGACCCAACAGAGAACAAAGAGAGACAAACTCAGTGAGACAGGTAGACAGACAGACAGGTGGAGGCAGACAGACAGACAAAGAAAACCAAACCCATGTCTCTCTGTATGCCGGTGATCTTTATCGTTACTAGGAATGTGATCATGTGACGAGAGACCGACTGTAGAGAGAGAGAGAGAAAGAGAGCGATATAGAATAAAATAAAAAGTTAAGGCATCCGTACGTTCCAGGAACGCCACCGGTCTGGTTGCTATGCCAACTGTGATGGGAGCCAGATCCCAGATAATTCCACCTGAGACAGATCAAATCAGATGCCGTGTTCACCGTGTCAGGTCTCTCACACGGCCCAGCGCTAGCCCTCTGCTCTGGGCCGACGGAGCCGCCTGCAGGCTATCTGTTAGCATCCGTTAGCATCTGCCTCAACGGACCTCGGCAGTCCCAGAGGAACTGGTCTGGTTCTCACACACGAGCCACGTGGGCATGGACGTTAGTGTGTATTCCCACTCACACACTCACACTTAGTCGATTATACAACACTTTAATACAACGCAAATTACACACAACTGCACAACAATCAAAGCATGAAGCCAAGTATAAAAATGGGAGCTACGCAGTTCGCAAAATGCGTATTGCGCGGCCAAGTTGAATATAACAACGGGACAGAGTGAGTGGGGCTGGGACCACATGTCAAGTGGGAGGAGCAAGTACTAAAGCCAGGTCCTCACATGGTCCCTGGAGAGTTTGGGGGGGATTCTGCAGACCGTAGGGTGCTAGGGGGCTAAAACACTAGGTGGCTAGGACACTACGTAGCTATGGAGCTTGGTTGCTAGGGAGCCTGTTCCACCATCGAGGAACCACACGTGGGAGGAAGCTGGACTGAATGAAGGCAGTGGAGGCAGTGACTGTAGAACTCAATAACATGTTGCACTGGTGCCCTCTGCTGGCCGTTCCCAGACACACCTAGTCGAAAGGTATCCTTCTAGGATAGAACTACAATCTGTAGGTCTCCCATTGTGGCTGTAGCACTATCACAGTTGTAGTTTTCTATTATAGTTGTACATCTTTTAGAGTTGTAGTTCTATTACAGCTATAGTTACAGTTGTAGTTCTATTAGAGATGTAGCACTATCACAGTTGTAGTTTTCTATTATAGTTGTACATCTTTTAGAGTTGTAGTTCTATTATAGCCATAGTTACAGTTGTAGTTCTATTAGAGATGTAGTTCTATCAGAGGTGTAGTTATATTAGTAGTAGTTAGAGTAGTGTAGTAGTATGGTATAGTATATATATATATATACATTTATATATATAGTATATAGTATACAGTATACATATAGTATATATAGTATAGTAGTATAGTTGGAGTTACAGTTGGAGTGTAGAGTGTAGAGTTGCTTGGACCAGGGTATTTGAATGTCTCTTTGCATATAAGTGACAATGAATGCATCATGTGTGTGTGTGTGTGTGTGTGTGTGTGTGTGTGTGTGTGTGTGTGTGTGTGTGTGTGTGTGTGTGTGTGTGTGTGTGTGTGTGCGCGCGCGCGCGCGTGTGTGTGGGATTAGTGGGGTGTGGCCAGAATGATTCATGGAGACTATGAGTCATTCAGAGTAAAAAAACCAACCCTAACCCTGCAATGTTGGTGCCTTGCTCTTTTTACTGAGCTACACAGGGAATATAACCCCTAACCCTGCAATGTTGGTGCCTTGCTCTTTTTACTGAGCTACACAGGGAATATAACCCCTAACCCTGCAGTATTAATCCTACTCTGTGCGCCCTGCCTTGCTTGTTTCCATGGCATTGTTTTTGTCAATAAATGTTGGCACAAAGCATTCCATTGATTCACACCTTTGTATGTGTGTGTTGAGTGTGTACATTGATGTGTGTGTTGGTGTGTGGGTGTGTGTGTGTGTGGGTGTGTGTTTGGTGTGTGAGTGTGTGTGTGGGTGTGGTTTGGGTGTTTTCGCTGTGAGAGGAATAGGAATTGGGCGTGTCTAGGAGTGGCTGACTGGTTTATTATGTACAAGTCACCAGACCCACACCACCCTGAACCCCCTCTCTCTGTGTCTCCGTGGCTCTCTCTCTGTGTCTCAGTCTCTGTGTCTCAGTCTCTGTGTCTCCCTCTCTCTGTCTCCCTCTCTCTGTCTCCCTCTCTCTGTCTCTCGCTCTCTGTCTCTCTCCGTGTCTGCAGGCAAGAGAAGGTACAGTGTCCAACCTCAGACTAGTAATAACAAGTGTTGTGTTGTAGTGTGTTGCGTTCCAGTGTGTTATGTTGTAGTGTGTTGTAGTGTGTTTTGTTTTAAGTGTGTTGTGTTGTTGTTTAATGTGTAAAAGTGTGTTGTGTTGTAGTGTGTTTTGTTTTTAGTGTGTTGTGTTGCAGTGTTTTGTAATGTGTTGTGTTGTACTGTTTTATGTTGTGCTGTAGTGGTTTGTGTTGTAGTGTGTTGTGTTGTATTGTAGTCTGTTATGTTGTAGTTTTTGGTGTAGTGTATAGTGGGTAACATATTGTGTGTGTGTTATTTTGTGTGTGTTATTGAGTGTGTGTGTGACACAGTGTATTGTGTAGTGTGTTAACATACTGTGTGTGTGTGTGGTTGTGTGTTTGTGTGTATATGGAATCCTTTTCTTGTTGTAACTTGTCTGTGCGTCATACACATTATGTCCCTTTTCCTCTTTTTGTTTCAGAACCAAAAATTATGGATGTAAGTACTGACAACACACACAAACACACACAAACACACACATATACACACACACCCCTACTATTGTCTGAATTGGATATGGCTGCTGTAGGGTGTGTGGGAGAGGGTTTAGTTCCTAAAGTATGTTAGCAGTCTAAACCAGTTTGACTGGATACAAGGTACACCCCCCCCCCCCCCCCCCCCATCCTCACTGCCTGTCTCTCTCTGTGTAGCTGAGTGATGCTCTAGGAGGGGAGGGGGGGATGTGGCCGGGCGGTGGCTCCAACCAGCCTGGAGGACCCACTAACCCCACCTGGCCAGGTAAATGTTACTACTAATAACCCTACCTGACCAGGTAAACGTTACTACTAACTAACCCCACCTGACCAGGTAAATGTTACTACTAATAACCCTACCTGACCAGGTAAATGTTACTACTAATAACCCTACCTGACCAGGTAAACGTTACCACTAATAACCCTACCTGACCAGGTAAACGTTACTACTAACTAACCCCACCTGACCAGGTAAATGTTACTACTAACTAACCCCACCTGGCCAGGTAAATGTTACTACTAACTAACCCCACCTGACCAGGTAAACGTTACCACTAATAACCCTACCTGACCAGGTAAATGTTACTACTAACTAACCCCACCTGACCAGGTAAATGTTACTACTAACTAACCCCACCTGACCAGGTAAACGTTACCACTAATAACCCCACCTGGCCAGGTAAATGTTACTACTAACTAACCCTACCTGACCAGGTAAACGTTACCACTAATAACCCTACCTGACCAGGTAAATGTTACTACTAACTAACCCTACCTGACCAGGTAAACGTTACCACTAACTAACCCCACCTGACCAGGTAAATGTTACTACTAACTAACCCTACCTGACCAGGTAAATGTTACTACTAACTAACCCCACCTGACCAGGTAAACGTTACCACTAATAACCCTACCTGACCAGGTAAACGTTACCACTAACTAACCCCACCTGACCAGGTAAACGTTACTACTAACTAACCCCACCTGACCAGGTAAACGTTACCACTAATAACCCTACCTGACCAGGTAAACGTTACCACTAACTAACCCCACCTGACCAGGTAAATGTTACCACTAATAACCCTACCTGACCAGGTAAACGTTACCACTAACTAACCCCACCTGACCAGGTAAACGTTACCACTAATAACCCTACCTGACCAGGTAAATGTTACTACTAACTAACCCCACCTGACCAGGTAAACGTTACCACTAATAACCCTACCTGACCAGGTAAACGTTACCACTAACTAACCCCACCTGACCAGGTAAACGTTACCACTAATAACCCTACCTGACCAGGTAAACATTACCACTAACTAACCCCACCTGACCAGGTAAACATTACCACTAATAACCCTACCTGACCAGGTAAACGTTACCACTAACTAACACCACCTGGCCAGGTAAATGTTACCACTAACGAACCCTACCTGACCAGGTAAACGTTACCACTAATAACCCTACCTGACCAGGTAAATGTTACCACCAACTAACCCCACCTGACCAGGTAAACGTTACCACTAATAACCCTACCTGACCAGGTAAACATTAAGTATACTGTCCATTTTGCACTGAGCCTGGACGGGTGTAGAGTTACATGAATGATATCTAACCCCTACCCCATCAGGAGCCCCGGCCCAAGGGACCTGGCCCGGTCCAGGAGGAGCCCCGGCCCAAGGGACCTGGCCCGGTCCAGGAGGAGCCCCGGCCCAAGGGACCTGGCCCGGTCCAGGAGGAGCCCCGGCCCAAGGGCCCTGGCCCGGTCCAGGAGGAGCCCCGGCCCAAGGGCCCTGGCCCGGTCCAGGAGGAGCCCCGGCCCAAGGGCCCTGGCCCGGTCCAGGAGGAGCCCCGGCCCCAGGGACCTGGCCCGGTCCAGGAGGAGCCCCGGCCCAAGGGCCCTGGCCCGGTCCAGGAGGAGCCCCGGCCCAAGGGCCCTGGCCCGGTCCAGGAGGTGCTACACCCTCTGCTCAGAGTGTCTCAATGGTAAAGACAGATCGATTACAGACCGACAGACAGATAGATGACAGACAGACAGACAGATAGATGACAGGTAGACTACAGACCGACAGACAGATAGATGACAGACAGACAGACAGATAGATGACAGACATACAAATAGATAGACAGACAGACAGAAAGATGACAGACAGACAGAGATAACGTGATGTTGTTTTTACAGAAGGTGCCCTACGATCAAACGCTTCCAAATGGAGTTTTTGACAAACTTCTGATCACCATCAACGGAACCATGAAGCCCGATGCCAAAACGTGAGTGATCACCTGGCATCCACCAATAATCGGCCAATTAATAACCAAAAATCAATCAATAATAATTACATATATACGTGTGTATGTGTGTATGTGTGTGCGTGGGTGGGTGCATGTGTGTGTGTCTGTGTGCGTGCATGTGTGTGTATGTGTGTATGTGTGTGTTGGTGCGTGTGTGTGTGTGTGTGTGTGTGTGCGTGCGTGTGTGTGCGTTTGTGCATGTGTATGTGTGTGTGTTTGTGCATGTGTGTTTGTGCATGTGTGTGTGTGTGTGCGTTTGTGCATGTGTATGTGTGTGTGTTTGTGCATGTGTGTGTGTGTGTGCATGTGTGTGTGTGTGTTTGTGCATGTGTGTTTGTGTGTGTTTGTGCATGTGTGTGTGCATGTGTGTGCGTTTGTGCATGTGTATGTGTGTGTGTTTGTGCATGTTTGTGTGTGTGTGTGTGCACGTGTATGTGTGTGTGTGTGTGTGTGTGTGTGTTTATGTGTGTGTGCGTTTGTGCATGTGTGTGTGTGTGTATGTGTGTGTGTGTGTGTGTGTGTAACAGGGTCACAATGAACATCAGCACAAGCCATGACATTGCGTTCCACTTCACTGTGCGCTTCAACGAGGACGGCAAGAAGGTGATCGTGAGGAACAGTGAGATCAGCAACAAGTGGGGCCAGGAGGAGCGGGACGGCCCCTTCCCCTTCGTCCCGGGACAGCCCTTTGAGGTGAGACAGGTCACTAAGGAGCAGGTAGGGGTTAGACAGTGAACAGGAACTGAACTGCAGTAACCCCGGTTCTCCTGACAGATGAAGGTTCTCTGCACCAGTCAGGCGTTCAGAGTCGCCGTCAACGGCTCCCACCTTCTGGAGTTCCGTCACCGCGTGAAGGATCTGAAGTCCATCACCCGCCTGTCCCTCTACAAAGACCTCACCCTGACCTCCGTGCTCGTGGACCGCGTGCCCTGAGCCCCCCCAACCTCCGTCCCCTGCTCTGGGTCTGACCTCTTCAGGGTTGGTGGATACAAAGGACCAATGGGAACGTTCTGTGCTGACGCGTGAGACTGCCCTACGGTTGCTCATGTTATGTTGTCTAGGAATAATCTGCTACTGGTTGCTGGTTGAAAACTGAAAATACGTTTTATATAACTAGATGGATGGGGTGTAGTGGAGATTTAACCATTAAATGTAGTCCAACAATAAAGAAATGATTAAACCCGATAAATATCTCCAGACTCAACCAAATATGTGCAGTTTGTTAAAGTTGTCTTTGTTTTAATTTCTATTATTTTTTCATGCATCTCATTACTTACTTATCCCGATTTCTAAAATATTTTATATTTACATGAAGTCATTTAGCAGATGCCTTTGTTCAGTGCTTACAAAATAGCAACAGTCAAAGCTGTTAAATGATCCCATCTCTCCTCTTCATTGCTCAAAGGTGTGCAGAAGCTATGATCATACCGATATAAGGCCATGGAGAATGAAAATAATTTTGGTTGTAAGTCAGAACAGGTATTGACTACTATGATGTAGTTACAACTACGTTATGACAAAATTATAACATAGTCAATTATTGAACTTCACTAAATGCAACGGCCATCTTCCTAAATTTTATTTGATTCCTTGTGGTCAAATAAAGTAAAAGTGTCTTTAGAGCAAAGATCTTCGCGTCTTATCAATAAAGTTATGAACAATTATTATTTTCCCCTAAAATATATTTAGTTTCTTTCTTCGTAGATCAATTCTTAAGAAAAACATTACGACTAAATGGGATTCTTGAAAACGAACACTTTATATTTATTTAAGATAACATTTCGCTTGTCTTAAGTTGTCACATTGAGAAGTGATGTATTTTTATTGGATAATATTGATTTTATAGTTTTAATTAGTTCTATTTACAATGGTTTGTATCTCATTGTAATGTGTTGCTGCTCACTGGTTCAAATTTGGTATGATGTAATCATTATTTATCAATAATAATATAGAAAAAGACATAAGTATAGGCTACCTCAAGCTATGCTAACTAGCAACTACACCATTTGTTTATCGCTTTATTTGACTTATTTACTAAAGATTCAACTTTTTTCCCCGTTTACTATGTTTACTACACTTCCTGCTATGGAGAACTGTTTGATTCCCACTTCTCCACACACGCCACAAAATGTAAAAAGGTTTGCCAGAATGGAATGAAATAACTTTGTTGTTAAGAAATAATTGGAAGGAGTTCAGAAGAATATGAAAGGTTATAGGGAAGATCTTGAGGAATGGCGGGTAACAACATTCTTCTAGACTTTCTTCTGAGGAAACTTCTCAATCTTTAGCCGCAGGGCGTAGGGCGCTGCCATGGCGTGCGTCATGCTCCGTGCACGGGCGTGTTGGGTCGCGCGCGCGTTTAGCGCGCCGTGAAACCTGCGGCGTGACGTCAAGACGTTGCGCTGAGCGTCGCGACGTCACGTCTCGGCCAAATAAGCTCAGTCAGGGAAGTTAGCCCGCATTAAAGGGCTGGGGAGCGAATATGAGACCAATCATCGAGTTCACGCATTTCCACAACGTTGTCCACCGATCGATCTGTTATCGACACGCGGTCTTCTTGTCGAGTCTCCAGGTTAGTGACACACAACACCAGCCATGTTAACACACACCAGCCATGTTAACACAACACCAGCCATGTTAACACACAACACCAGCCATGTTACCACACAACACCATGTTAACACACAACACCAGCCATGTTAACACACAACACCAGCCATGTTAACACACACCAGCCATGGTATTGTTTTTGTAGCATGGTTAGTAGTGTAATTGTTCTGGGTCTAAACTCACAGAACACACACCATGTTTACATGCTTATTCATGATGTGAATGTGTCCTACAGCTGTCCTAACATGTCCTACAGCTGTCCTAACATGTTCTACAGAGCTGTCCTAACATGTCCTACAGCTGTCCTAACATGTTCTACAGAGCTGTCCTAACATGTTCTACAGAGCTGTCCTAACATGTCCTACAGAGCTGTCCTAAGATGTCCTACAGCTGTCCTAACATGTCCTACAGAGCTGTCCTAACATGTCCTACAGAGCTGTCCTAACATGTCTTACAGAGCTGTCCTAACATGTCCTACAGAGCTGTCCTAACATGTCCTACAGAGCTGTCCTAACATGTCCTACAGAGCTGTCCTAACATGTCCTACAGAGCTGTCCTAACATGTCTTACAGAGCTGTCCTAACATGTCCTACAGAGCTGTCCTAACATGTCCTACAGCTGTATGGTGTCATACAGCTGACACCATACAGCCCCCCCCCCCCCCCCCCCCCCCCCCCCAGCCGTAGAGTGGATGTGTGTGGACTAGTGGGTCTAGACCTGCTCCTGCTAGGTGTACTACACCCTGCTCCATCAGATGTCCTTACATATGCAGTCCATTAGTCATGTGACTGGTGGTTACCTGACCATGTGTAGCTTAGTAGAAGCATGGATTTCTCCCAGAAGAATGCAATACGCTTCAGAGGTGGCAGACATTTTACACATAATTACAAGCAAGCGATTCTCGTTCAGGGTGTGGGCACTGAAATCTCAGATGTTGGATACTGCAGGATATATGGTATGAATGTTATGAAATCACAAAGCTTTCATATTTGTGTTCTACGGCCAGGGCCCACTGACCGTTTGACCTCAACTCTCCTCCTCCTCCTCCTCCTCCTCCTCCTCCTCCTCCTCCTCCTTTACAGTCTGAGATGTGACGAGCTCCCAGACGACCCCAGCAACAACCAATCGTTAGCCTGTCTGTAGGTAGGCTCCTCCCACCACTCTGTTCTTAGTAGCATCTAGCTGCCCTACGCTATGGTAGACCATCTGGCAAGGGCCACTACTGTAGCCTACTGCATTCTGTCTTACCCCACCAGACCCTGTCTTACCCCACCAGACCCTGTCTTACCCCACCAGACCCTGTCTTACCCCACCAGACCCTGTCTTACCCCACCAGACCCTGTCTTACCCCACCAGACCCTGTCTTACCCTAGCCCACCCTGTCTTACCCTAGCATACCCTAGCATACCCTGTCTTACCCTAGCATACCCTGTCTTACCCTAGCATACCCTAGCATACCCTGTCTTACCCTAGCATACCCTGTCTTACCCTAGCATACCCTGTCTTACCCTAGCATACCCTAGCATACCCTAGCATACCCTGTCTTACCCTACCATACCCTGTCTTACCCTAGCATACCCTGTGTTACCCTAGCCTACCCTACCATACCCTGTCTTACCCTAGCATACCCTGTCTTACCCTAGCATACCCTGTCTTACCCTAGCATACCCTAGCATACCCTAGCATACCCTGTCTTACCCTACCATACCCTGTCTTACCCTAGCATACCCTGTGTTACCCTAGCCTACCCTAGCCTACCCGGTCTTACCCTAGCCCACCCTGTCTTACCCTAGCCTACCCTGTCTTACCCTAGCCTACCCTGTCTTACCCTAGCATACCCGGTCTTACCCTACCCTACCCGGTCTTACCCTAGCCTACCCTGTCTTACCCCACCAGACCCTGTCTTACCCTAGCCTACCCTGTCTTACCTTAGCCTACCCTGTCTTACCCTAGCCTACCCTGTCTTACCCTAGCCTACCCTGTCTTACCCTACCCTACCCGGTCTTACCCTACCCTGTCTTACCCTAGCCTACCCTGTCTTACCCCACCCAAAGCTGATGTGAGCCATGTTGTCGGTAGGATGCACCTGCAGGCCTGCCCTCCCCTCCAGCGTTCTCCCAAGAGGGCCCAGCAGGGGGAGGTCCTCCGGACGTCTGCTGCCGGTAACCGTGGCAACATGGGAGGGGGAACCCGTTGCCCCTTCAGCGTCCTGTCCAACAACACGTCGCATCGCCACGGCAACGGGCCGACCCACCACAGCGTCGGCGGCACGGTCGGGTCGCACGGGATGAATCGCCGTGGCAACGACAAACCGTCCTACCCTCTGCCCCCCGCCTCCGCCCCCGCTCCCCCGTGTTGTCGTGACGACCAGAAGGAGGTGTGGAGCGTGGTGCAGCCCGGATACGTCAGGGAGAAGATCACCATGTTCGCCTCTCTGCGGGGCTCTGAGGACCCGGAGGAGGCCTTCAGTCCGACGGGGGGGGGCCTGAAGGTGAAGGGGGGCTGGGAGAGTCACTCTGCCAAGCGACCACGGAGGTCCGGGGCGGAGGAGCAGGCGGAGGAGCAGGCGGAGGAGCAGGAGGAGGAGGCGTTGTCGGTGGGGGAGATGGTGGCCTTCCTGGAGCAGAGATGCTCTCTCCAGCGAAGCTTCGCCAGCATCACCCTGTCTTGCACGCCCCCCAGCCCCCCCACCAGGACGGGCTCCGGGTCAGGGCTGTGTGTGGAGGGGTCGGAGGTCAGTGTGGAGGCGGTGCGGGTCTGGGACCTGGTGGCCCGGCTGGAGTGTGTGAAGAGTCGTTCTGGGCCGGGCCGACGGCTCCTGAGGGCCGTGGGCCGCGTCCTGTTGACCTCATCGTCCTCATCCTCCTCATCGCCACCGCCCCAGCCTTCCTCGGTCCCGCTGGCCGAGGGTTCTGGTTCAGAGGGCCCGGCCCAGCTGGAGGCCCAAAGACCCCGGGAGTCCCCCCAGGACCCAGCAGAACCCCAGACCCTGAGTTGGACAGAGGATGAGGAGCCAGGGAAGCTGTTCTTCTCACAGGCGCTGGTCCAGAGCTCCTCCTCCGCCCCGGGAGAGCCAGCAGACGCAGGGAGCAGGTCGTCACAAGCGCCTCCTCCCACCTCCCTGCTGCTGCTCCCCAGTGCTGACTCCTGTGGAACCCCAGAGCTGGATGGGAGGAGGACATGGCCTCCAGGAGGAGAGCAGGAGGCGCAGCAGCCCAGCGCCTCCCAGCACTTCCTGGAGGCGCGCTTCAAACTGCAGCTCCTCCTGGAGCCCCAGTCCTCCCTGCTGCTCCTCCCCCAGCACCTCCTCCTGCACATCCTCTCCCTGCTCCCCACCCACAGCCTGGCCGCCCTGAAGTGCTGCTGCCGCCACTTCTCCTCGCTCATGGACGCGTACGGAGTGCGGCCCGCCGACTCCCGCTGGGTGGGCGACCCGCGTTACCGTGACGACCCATGCAAGCAGTGCAAGCGGCGGTATCGCCGTGGCGACGTGTCCCTCTGCCGCTGGCACCACAAGCCCTACTGCCAGGCGCTGCCCTACGGCCCGGGGCACTGGATGTGTTGCCGTGGCGTCCGCAGGGACTCGCCCGGCTGCAACGTGGGTCTCCATGACAACCGCTGGGTACCAGACTTCCACAGCTTCACCTCGGGCATCCAGAGGAGGAGGGAGGAGCCTGCGGAGGAGGCCTGAGGGGAGGGGAGGGTGTATTACCATTAGCATGTGGGGAATGATCCTCTGCTGACCACGCCCACCAAACACACCCCAACAAATGGGAAGGGTTGTCCCGGTCTCTGTGACGACCAGCAGGAAGTAGTTCTCTCAGCCACGGTGCTACTTCCTGTGTGGGACCCCTGGTGGCCAGGTGTTTCCATCCCTGCGCCCCCCCCCCCCCCGCACGGCTCAGCGCAACACTCGCTTGAATCAATAAGATGTGAGGAAAGAAGATCTTTGTACATATTTATGAATTTGGGAGGTGTGAATGTATGTTCTTGAATGATATTTTTCTTAATAAAATGCATCCGTTTGATTTTATGATCGATGAATGCGACTCCTTTATTGAGCTGGCTTCACTTGCTACTTGATTTAAACATCTGTGACCTCACATGCTAGTAGGAGCGTTGTCATGGAAACAGGTTAATAGTAGCGTTGTCATGGATGCACCTGCTGGTGTGGGTCAGTAGTGGGGTTGATACTGACTTACAATCATTTAAGGTATGAAATAATGAAGAACTTGTTCGACATTGAAGTGAATTCACTTCTGGAACTTGATCGTCTTTAATGGTCTTCAATACCATTGAGTCAATGGTCTCTAAGACCACAAACCTCTACAATTAATCTCAACGGTTAACACTTTGCAAAAGGAATGTCGTTCATAAACACTTCGTAATTATAACGTTTTAAATGTTACATTTCCTTGCCTCAACATACTGTTCTGAGGATGTTCTTTTTACTCAAAAGGTGTTATAGTAGCACTACTCCTTTTAATTAAAGTTCACCTCACCTGTAAATCCAGGCTTCTCATGCTGGACGGCAACTTACTGTCTTTTATCTATGGTCGTTTTTGTGAATGACAGTTTGTGTGTTCTCATTTTGCAGAGTGTTTATGCCATGAAATGTTCTTGAGATTTTCACGTTTTTCAGTCAAAGGCGATTTCCTTCTCACGTTCAGCAGGGCCGGCCCCCCGCCCCCCACCCCGCCCCCCACCCCCACCCCCCGCCCCCCGCCCCCCCGCCCCCGCCCCCCGCCCCCACCCAGCTTTGTGGTGCATTGGATAGAGCGCTCAGCTAATAGGTACTCTACCATGATCGCCTGAGTTCCCGGTTCAACACCTGTCATGGCAGACAGGTATTATTTTCCAGTATTGTTTTTATCATCCCTTATGCGCTCATTTTAGACTCAAATATTTCCCTACAGCTGTAAGACTCCTCTTCATGCTAGAGTTCTGCTCATACCCACTTTGGGGTAATTTAACCACATCAAGATAAGCTTTGGGGTCCTTTGTGGCATTTATTTTATATTTATTCACAAATCCAAAACATTTTGATCGCTAGGTCCTACGATGCTCTAGGTGTGAGAATATTTTGTGTAATAATATAACGTGTCAGATACTGTATTTTGGTAAACCACTATCATCTCAGTGCTCTGTGTGAGAACATTTCAGTCTGCCCCAGCAGCCACACATCAGAGTGAGAAAGGAGGTGACAGATTTCAGGTGTGTTTTAATGAGAACAGAGATGACAGGTTTCAGGTGTTTTAATGAGAACAGAGATGACAGGTTTCAGGTGTTTTAATGAGAACAGAGATGACAGGTTTAAGGTGTGTTTTAATGAGAACAGAGATGACAGGTTTCAGGTGTGTTTTAATGAGAACAGAGATGACAGGTTTCAGGTGTGTTTTAATGAGAACAGAGATGACAGGTTTCAGGTGTGTTTTAATGAGAACAGAGATGACAGGTTTCAGGTGTGTTTTAATGAGAACAGAGATGACAGGTTTCAGGTGTGTTTTAATGAGAACAGAGATGACAGGTTTCAGGTGTGTTTTAATGAGAACAGAGATGACAGGTTTCAGGTGTGTTTTAATGAGAACAGAAGAGCATTTCTGTGGCTGGTTCTTCCAGAGCCTAGAAGATAAACACCTCCAACACTAATGCTTAGTGGGCATACAGAGACCTCTAGGAAGACGAGACGTGTAGACCAGTAGGTCCTCCTGGAACCCTTCCATGGATGGACCAGGACGTGATGTCATCATGCTGACGGACCAATCAGAAGAAGATCCCTAATGGTGTTGATAGACAGACACATTCATCAAGTCCAGTTGAAGATCCTCTGCGGCCCAGTCCTGGTTCAGCTCTGGACCAGGAGGTTCTCCTCGGGGGGCAGGTCTGGACCAGGAGGTGGTGGAGGCTCTGGACCAGGAGGTGGTGGAGGCTCTGGACCAGGAGGTGGTGGAGGTCAGCGCTGGCCCGTGTAGGCTCTGGACCAGGAGGTGGTGTAGGCTCTGGACCAGGAGGTGGTGTAGGCTCTGGACCAGGAGGTGGTGGAGGCTCTGGACCAGGAGGTGGTGTAGGCTCTGGACCAGGAGGTGGTGTAGGCTCTGGACCAGGAGGTGGTGTAGGCTCTGGACCAGGAGGTGGTGTAGGCTCTGGACCAGGAGGTGGTGGAGGTCAGCGCTGGCCCGTGTAGGCTCTGAACCAGGAGGTGGTGGAGGCTCTGGACCAGGAGGTTCTCCTCGGGGGGCAGGTCTGGACCAGGAGGTGGTGGAGGCTCTGGACCAGGAGGTGGTGGAGGCTCTGGACTAGGAGGTGGTGGAGGCTCTGGACCAGGAGGTGGTGGAGGTCAGCGCTGGCCCGTGTAGGCTCTGAACCAGGAGGTGACGGAGGCGGCGGCTGAGGAGATCATTCCCCCGGGCGCTGCTGGCTGAGACAGCTGGAGGGCCGCACTCTGGGACATCTCCATGGGCTGGAACCCACAACCATCCTCAGGTTACCTTGGCTTATTTACACACGTTTATTGGAACGATAACATTTAACAATCTTCAACATTGGGAATATACACCTCGCCATTTAAGGAATACGCGACGTTTTTGGAAAAAAAGGTTAGTTTCCACCATTCAAGTGAGAAGCACGGTAACCTTCTAGATCCGCCCAGCGCTCGACCGAGCCCGCCAACATCGACGAGACAGACGAGCGCCGTCAGGGAGGCGAGAGCCAATCACAGCCTTCCAGCTTCTCCAATGTTAAAGATATTGGAGTGATTTTACCAGTCTCTGCGAACAGTGAATCTAAATACAACAAAAAGACATCCTGATTCTTTTTAGAGCTTCATTTGGAGGTTTAGGGTTAAGTTTGAGGGTTAGGGTCAGGGTTGGTTTTAGGGTTTAGTTATAGGATTAGAGTTTTGTATTAGGTTAATGTCAAGGGTTTGGTGTTTGGTTCTGGGGTTTGGTTTTACGGTTATGGTATCCTATAAGTGTCAAGTTTTCGGGTTTGGTTTTTAGATCTAGGGTTAGGGTTTCCTATTAGTTTAGGTTTTAGGGTTAGGTATCAGGGTGTCGTTTTTAGGGTTTGGTACTAGGGCTAGGGTCAGGGTCAGGTTTTAGGGTTAGGTTGTAGGTTTCGATTTTAGGTTCAGGGGTAAGATTAGGTTTTAGGGTTCGGTTGTAGGGTTTTGTTTTAGGGTTTGGTTGTAGGGTTTGGTTCCAGGGTTAGGGTTTGGTTTTAGGGTCTAAGGTTTGGTTCCAGGGTTAGGGTTCGGTTGTAGGGTTTGGTTTTAGGGTTTGGTTGTAGGGTTTGGTTCCAGGGTTAGGGTTTGGTTTTAAGGGTCTAAGGTTTGGTTCCAGGGTTAGGGTTTGGTTCCAGGGTTAGGGTTTGGTTGTATGGTTAGGGTTTGGTTCCTGGGTTTGGTTCTAGGGTTAGGGTTTGGTTCTAGAGTTAGGGTTTGTTCCAGGGTTAGGGTTTGGTTTTAGGGTCTAAGGTTTGGTTCCAGGGTTAGGGTTTGGTTCCTGGGTTTGGTTCTAGAGTCTAGGGTTAAGGGAACCTGAGGACCCCGGGTCGGGGTTCCTGCAGACCTCGGACGGGACACTGGAGCTCGCACTGACGTCCCCTGAAGTCCTGGCATCAAGGCCCACCAGCGGCTCACAAAGGTGGGGAACCGGAGCTAGATGATCCCGGTGGGAACCGGGGGAGGGTGCGGGGGTTCTACCTGGGAGGGGATGTCGCAGAAGCGGGGGCTGGGCACCGTCTCCCAGTCCACCCCGAGGTCCGTCTCATCGTCCGTGACGCCCTCGTCAGCGCTCTCCTCCGCCGGGCCGTCCGCCTCCGGCTCCACAAACTCCATGGACTCCTCCAGGTCCACACTCACCTCGAACGGACCCGTCCTGCTCACACACACAACACCTGAGACCTAGCTTCATCTGGTAGAACACAGTGGTGTTAGTCTGGTCTACAGGTAACCAAGCATCACCTGGAGGTCCTGTTGTAAACATCTAGTTTGATCTGGTAGGATAGTCAGAGTGTTGGTAAGTTAGTTACTCTACAGGTAACCAAGCATCATCTGGAGGTCCTGTTGTAAACATCTAGTTTGATCTGGTAGGATAGTCAGAGTGTTGGTAAGTTAGTTACTCTACAGGTAACCAAGTATCATTTGGAGGTCCTGTTGTAAACATCTACTTTGATCTGGTAGGATAGTCAGAGTGTTGGTAAGTTAGTTACTCTACAGGTAACCAAGCATCATCTGGAGGTCCTGTTGTAAACATCTAGTTTGATCTGGTAGGATAGTCAGAGTGTTGGTAAGTTAGTTACTCTACAGGTAACCAAGCATCATCTGGAGGTCCTGTTGTAAACATCTAGTTTGATCTGGTAGGATAGTCAGAGTGTTGGTAAGTTAGTTACTCTACAGGTAACCAAGCATCATCTGGAGGTCCTGTTGTAAACATTTAGTTTGATCTGGTAGGATAGTCAGAGCGTTGGTAAGTTAGTTACTCTACAGGTAACCAAGCATCATCTGGAGGTCCTGTTGTAAACATCTAGTTTGATCTGGTAGGATAGTCAGAGTGTTGGTAAGTTAGTTACTCTACAGGTAACCAAGCATCATCTGGAGGTCCTGTTGTAAACATCTAGTTTGATCTGGTAGGATAGTCAGAGTGTTGGTAAGTTAGTTACTCTACAGGTAACCAAGCATCATCTGGAGGTCCTGTTGTAAACATCTAGTTTGATCTGGTAGGATAGTCAGAGTGTTGGTAAGTTAGTTACTCTACAGGTAACTCTTACCTGCCCAGTTTCTTGTTGTCGGGGGAAACCAGAAACATGATGTTCCTCAGGGTGTGATGAGGGTGGAGCTTCTCACTGTCGACATGCTACACACACACACACACACACACACACACACACACACACACACACACACACACACACACACACACACACACACACACACACACACACACACACACACACACACACACACACACACACACACACACACACACACACACTTTTAATCCCAGACAAGGACTTTGGGGAGATAGACAGGTGTGTGTGTATATATTTCTGTGTGTTTGTGCGTGCAATATATATATATATATACAGAAATGGAATCAACTGTAAAACATGGAATTTTGCAGAATTTGCTTAAATATTCCATAATTTGGCTGAAATTGATAAAAAGAAGTATATATCAAAAGTAGGCCTGATTTTTGTAGTAACCTAAATGATTTAATAATTGTAAAATTACAGACGAATAGGCCTAAATACACAGTTCTGTGTGAATTGATAAAATTAGCACAAATCGTAAAAAACAGAATTCAGAAAAACATTTACGGATTTCATAGGGCTCTAATGTATGTGTGTGTGTGTGTGTATATATTTGTGTGTATATATTTGTGTGTGTGTATGTATATATTTGTGTGTGTATATATTTGTGTGTGCGCGTGTGTGTATATATTTGTGTGTGCATGTGTGTATATATTTGTGTGTGTATATATTTGTGTGTATATAGTTGTGTGTGTGTACATAGTTGTGTGTGTGTACATAGTTGTGTGTGCGTACCTGGGAGAAGGACAGGAACAGGATGTTGGTGTTGAGTTTGGCGAGGGCTCTGGTGAAGCGGTATCTGCTCAGGTTCTCCCCACAGAACTCACTGCAGACACACAGGAAGTAGCTGGTGGGTCACGTGGTGACTGCTGTTACCTGCCCTAAATATCTCCATACTGAAACGATACCCCGGCAAACATCTACAGCATCAGGCGCGCAGACCTCCACCAAGGAGGAGTGGTGACTGCAGCACTACTGCAGTGTGCAGGCTAATTATCCTGGGTTTGATCCCCATGAAGTGTGAGACTTTCACTTCATGTCATTTATGTTTGTTTTCATGTTCAATAAAATTTTAGTTTAGGTGCTTTCTTGTTTGTTTCTTTATACATTTAGTGTGTTTTTGACCATGAATATGTTTTTTATAACATTAATAATTAGATTATTGTAAATAGTAAGATAATATAATAATACTCTTCAATATTTGGCAATGCAGGACACCGAAAATATCCTGTGTTTTGCCATCAAACGCGTCTTCAAAGTGATATTTCTTAGTATTTTGCTAATAATCAGTTTGCCCGCCTGGACTACTTCGGATAGCAAGCTACAAACGCCGTCACATCGTTCGGTGTTGAAGGTTTTTTATAGATATCCTCGACGTTCGGTGAATGAAATAAGCAGAGCGCTTCATTCAGACACAGACTACTAACCCTACTAACCCTAACTAACCCTACTAACCCTAACTAACCCTACTAACCCTACTAACCCTACTAACCCTACTAACCCTAACTAACCCTACTAACCCTAACTAACCCAACTAACCCTAACCCTACTAACCCTAACTAACCCTACTAACCCTACTAACCCTACTAACCCTACTAACCCTAACTAACCCTAACTAACCCTAACCCTACGGGCCGTCGGTTTACAGAGTAACTTGCAGAGATGCATCTGTTCTCAAATGAAAGCTAGCATGCATAGGAGGGGAAAAAAGAGCTGATGACACATGCCCACAATGCCTGCAGGGAGTGGATACAAAGCCACACACACACACACACACACACACATTCTTAAAGTAGCGGTACTAATAAAATGAGGTACTGGACCGTTTTAAATGGTATTGTGATATGGTTCCAGTATCGGTATACCGTGCAACGCTAGTGGTGACGTGGGGTCATGTGACCGTGGTCATGTCTTACCTGTTGCAGAGCTTCTTGGGCAGGTTGATGTCCAGGATGTGTGACAGGATGTTAGCTAGCTGGGTGGCGTAGCACAGCGCTGCGCTAATGGTGTGGGCGGGGCTTATGTGCTCCAACTCTACAACACACACACACACACACACACACACACACACACACACACACACACACACACACACACACACACACACACACACACACACACACACACACACACACACACACACACACACACACACACACACACACACACACACACACACGTGTTGAAATCAGAACACAGCCCCCTCGGCCAACCTCAATCCCTCCGGTCCCGCTCAGCCCCTTACCAGGCCCCTGATTGGTGCCCTTCTCCTCCACCCAGCTGTAGTAGGCGGAGCAGTCCCCGTTGCTGGGCAGCGTGACGTGGGGCCCGGTGATGCTGATGCTGGTGTCTCCGTTGTGGTCGTCCCACACCCAGCGGCCCGACAGGTAGGTGGTGCGCCGCGCCTCCGCCAGCTCGCTCACCGTGCTGGAGGTCAGCGCCTGCTCGCTCTCCGGCGCCACGTCCGCAGGGTCCCTGCTGGGAGAGGGCTGTTGGGGTCTGGTGCATCATGGGACTTGTAGTCCAGGCTTGGTTTGAGCGAGACTTAAATGTAAACCGTAACCTTAGCTCTCTAGATTATAGCATAGGTGTGTGTGCGTGTGTGTTTGTATATATATATATATATGTGTGCGTGTGTGTATATATGTCTGATGGTGTGCGTGTGTGCGTGTGTGTGAGTGAGTATATATGTGAGTGAGTATATATGTGAGTGAGTGAGTGAGTGAGTGAGTGAGTGAGTGAGTGAGTGAGTGAGTGAGTGAGTAAGTGAGTGAGTATATATGTATGTGAGTGAGTGAGTGAGTGAGTATATATGTGAGTGAGTGTATATGTGAGTGAGTGAGTGAGTGAGTGAGTGAGTGAGTGAGTGAGTGTATATGTGAGTGAGTGAGTGAGTGAGTGAGTGTATATGTGAGTGAGTGAGTGAGTGAGTGAGTGAGTGTATATGTGAGTGAGTGTATATGTGAGTGAGTGAGTGAGTGAGTGAGTGAGTGTATATGTGAGTGAGTGTATATGTGAGTGAGTGAGTGAGTGAGTGAGTGAGTGAGTGAGTGAGTGTATATGTGAGTGAGTGTATATGTGAGTGAGTGAGTGAGTGAGTGAGTGTATATGTGAGTGAGTGTATATGTGAGTGAGTGAGTGAGTGAGTGAGTGAGTGAGTGAGTGAGTGAGTGAGTACCTGCTGGGCTGCTTGTCCTCCTGCGTGGGGAAGATGTGGGCGGTGAGGTCCAGGACCTGCTCCCTGCGGACCTGGCCCAGGGTCTCCAGGCGCTGGCCCAGCTCGCGGCCCCTCCGCTCCAGCAGCTCCGCCAGGCGCCGCGTGTGACGCTCCATCTTGTCCCGCTTCTCCTGGTGCCGGCTGGCCCGCCGCTGCAGCCGGCCGCTCTCCTCCTGGGAGCGCAGGAGCAGCTCCTTGCCTGAGGAGGAGGAGGAAGAGGAGGAGGAGAGGAGGTAGAGGAGGAGGTGGAGGAGAGGAGGAGGAGGAGGAGAAGAGGAAAGGAGGTGGAGATGGAGGAGGTAGAGGAGGAGGAGGTGGAGATGGAGAGGAGGAGGTGGAGGTTGAAGAGGAGGGGAGAGGAGGTAGAGGAGGTGGAGGAGAGGAGGAGGAGGTGGAGGAGAGGAGGAGGAGGAGAAGAGGAAAGGAGGTGGAGATGGAGGAGGTAGAGGAGGAGGAGGTGGAGATGGAGAGGAGGAGGTGGAGGTTGAAGAGGAGAGGAGGTTGAAGAGGAGAGGAGAGGAGAGGAGAGGAGAGGAGAGGAGAGGAGGTTGCAGGGGTCCTATGTCAGGCCAGTCTTTGGTATATTTTCTGGGGAACATTCTGGTGGTCACTTATAGTGCTTTAAAATCAATTCTAGATCACTACCTGTGGTCCTACAATAGTTATAGTATAATTATAACAGCTTTATATAGTACTACTAGAATACTATAGTTATACTTCCATTGTTACAATAGTCTGGGAGTAATGAGCCCATCTGACTACAGCCCAGTCCCGCGGTCATCTCTGGGTTGCTTCAGCTTCAAGTCGTTCCTTGCATTCGTATGAAGCAGTGTTTCATTAACAACGCCTCCTCGTATTTGACCCATGAAAAGTTAGCCAGGGTGAACGTACCGCTCCGGACCTCATCGCTGCCCCAGGCAACCGCCTCCTTCAGCTGCTCGATCTTCATCTTGCACGACATGATCTTCCATTTCTGTGGAAGGACAACCGACATTAGGTCGTCACGGCAACAAGCTGCCGACAGCAGGGGGCCAGAAGGAGTGAGCGACCTGAGCAGGTGGAAAACTCACCATCTGGTCGGCATGCAGCGTCTGCTCCATCGCTGCCATCACACTGGGGCGGGGAGAGTGCAGGTCAGGCTTCACCAGGACGCACTTTACAGCCTATTATACCTGTGTTCTATCTGGTTAACCTGTATATACATCTTTAACCTGTGTCGTTAGTATACTCTACAGGTTATTGATAACATCCAGAATAAAGGTAGTTTCTGGATGTTATCAATAACCTGTAGTTTATCTATTTACGATAATTACCAGGTCCATCTTACCTCTGCTGGAGCTGATCCCTCTCTTCTTTAAGCGACGTCAGTCGCTCCAGCTTCTCTATGTATCTACACAGCAGGAGGGCGCAGCGGAAGCGTTACTAACCCCCGCCTGCTCCATCATATCAACAGAGGACAGGTGGGGGGACTGAACCTTCAGATCAACACCACCCTGGCCGCTACACATGACACTCATGACCAAAATACATTCTTACATTAGCTCGGCGAGTTTGACAGAATAAATGCTTGGTATTTCGAGTTAAGCTTACTTTAGAGGTTTACTGACAACCGAAATAACGACTCTAGGAAAACTGGGGCGACAAAAACAATGGGGGCTAACTAGCCTGCCGCTAACAGCTATGTACATGTACAATAAATCTGCTAATGCTAATCAGCGAGGCTAGCTGGCGTCACTCTGCCGTCCTAACCGAGGTTATAGATCACTTCTCCTTTACTGCTCACCTTTCAGCGTTCTTCCCGTCGATGTACACAAAGTCCCCGGACTGGACGCAGCGGCTACAGGTGAGCTTCCTCCGGGCGGAGCCGCAGAGAGGACACCGCTCCACGGCCACGGACAGACCCTCCGCGTCGTCCACCGACTCCACCATCACACTCCCCGGGGAGCCGTGCAGGTGGTACGGGCGAAGAGGCGGCCGTCCCGTGGGCTGCGGCCCGGGGACAGCGGCGTCGCCGAGCGAGCGGACCTCACCTCCCGCTGAGGAATCCATGGAGCACCGCTCGATGCTAAGCTAACCGCAGCTCGGAGTTTAGAAGGCTAATAGCAGCTCGCTTAGAGGGGCTTTACGTCATCATCTCGATCACGAAATATTAATATTCAGAGAACTAATGCGCTCATTATGCGACAGCGCCAGGGAAGTGCTTTGTTTTGAACTATCAAACTGCGTCTCCTCCGCCGTTTCTCCTGACCACGTGACAGGGTTTGTTTATGTAGTGACGAAAAGGTAGGGGGCGGAGTCACGGCCATGCAGACACGTGAGTCAACCACATGAAAATAATCCTTTATTGACCAAGACTGACAAATAGATTTCAACCAATATCAGCTGCGTTGCCATCCAAACCATAGACATGGTTAACACAAACTATGAGTTCAATAAACTAAGTTCAATATACAATAAGTTAAACCATATATTAAATAAATGCATCAGCAACAACATTCACTGCTTTCTGAATCCTTTAAGGATTGGATAAATGTTCTCAAACGCCTCGTAGATCTCTTCTCGCTCCTTAGCACCTGGATGGAGACACAGTGTTACCGTGACAACCTAGTGTTACCGTGACAACCCTGGCAGCACAGCCCTAGCAACTGACCTGTCAGAACCACCTTCCCCGACACAAAGATGAGCAGGACGATGCGAGGCTTCACCATGCGGTAGATCAGCCCTGGGAACAGCTCTGGCTCGTAGCTGCACACACACACACCTGGGTCAGACCAGCCTACCTGCTGGTGGGTCAGACCAGCCTACCTGCTGGTGGTTCAGACTAGCCTACCTGCTGAACTGGGTCAGACCAGCCTACCTGCTGGTGGGTCAGACCAGCCTACCTGCTGGTGGGTCAGACCAGCCTACCTGCTGGTGGGTCAGACCAGCCTACCTGCTGAACTGCTGGTGGGTCAGCACCAGGCCCTCCAGGCGGATGGGGAAGCAGACATCACAGCTGGCCACCATGTTCTGGATCTTGAAGTCCAGGAAGCGGGCGTGGAAGCCCAGCTTCTGCACCACGCGGGCGTACTTCCTGGCAGCCAGCCGCGACTGTTCCTCACTGCCACACACACACACACACACACACACACACACACACACACACACACACACACACACACACACACACACACACACACACACACACACACACACACACACACACACACACACACACACACACACACACACACACACACACAACGTAGAGGCATGCCCAGTATAGAAACACATCATGTAGAGCAGTGTAGATGTACATCATGTAGATTAATGTCCAGTATAGCTGTACATCATGTAGAGCAGTGTAGATGTACATCATGTAGAGGTATGTCCGGTATAGATGTACATCATGTAGAGCAGTGTAGATGTACATCATGTAGAGGTATGTCCGGTATAGATGTACATCATGTAGAGCAGTGTAGATGTACATCATGTAGAGGTATGTCCAGTATAGATGTACATCATGTAGAGGTATGTCCAGTATAGATGTACATCATGTGGAGCAGTGTAGATGTACATCATGTAGAGCAGTGTAGATGTACATCATGTAGAGGAATGTCCAGTATAGATGTACATCATGTAGAGCAGTGTAGATGTACATCATGTAGAGGTATGTCCGGTATAGATGTACATCATGTAGAGCAGTGTAGATGTACATCATGTAGAGGTATGTCCAGTATAGATGTACATCATGTGGAGCAGTGTAGATGTACATCATGTAGAGCAGTGTAGATGTACATCATGTAGAGGAATGTCCAGTATAGATGTACATCATGTAGAGGAATGTCCAGTATAGAAACACATCATGTAGAGCAGTGTAGATGTACATCATGTAGAGGTATGTCCAGTATAGATGTACATCATGTAGAGCAGTGTAGATGTACATCATGTAGAGCAGTGTAGATGTACATCATGTAGAGCAGTGTAGATGTACATCATGTACTGGAATGTCCAGTATAGAAACACATCCTGTAGAGCAGTGTAGATGTACATCATGTAGAGGTATGTCCAGTATAGATGTACATCATGTAGAGGTATGTCCAGTATAGATGTACATCATGTAGAGGAATGTCCAGTATAGAAACACATCATGTAGAGCAGTGTAGATGTACATCATGTAGAGGTATGTCCAGTATAGATGTACATCATGTAGAGGTGCTACCTCTTGGCTCCGGTACAGACCATCTTCCCAGAGCTGAAGATCAGTGCTGTGGTCCTCGGCTCCCGAATCCTCATGATGACCGCAGCAAAACGCTGACACCCGCAACAACAACAACAACCCAACAATAACACAACATCAACAACCCAAAAAGAACACAACATCAACCCAACCAATACAATACTTTAGTGGTTTATTAAAAGATGGGTGTGGGAACATCTGGGGGTTGTATTCTGGTGTGTGTGTGTATTCTGGTGTGTGTGTGTGTGTGTGTGTGTGTGTGTGTGTGTGTGTGTGTGTGTGTGTGTGTGTGTGTGTGTGTGTGTGTGTGTGTGTGTACCTTGGGGTTGTATTCTGCGTTCCTGGCTTGGAGGGCGATGAACTTCAGGTCCAGGGAACAGCCCAGATTCACCGTGGAGACAATGTTCCTACGCACGCACACAGTTAGGGTAAGTTAATATTAGGGTTAGTTAGGGTTAGTTAATATTAGGGTTAGGGTTCGTTAATATTAGGGTTAGTTAGGGTTCGTTAATATTAGGGTTAGGGTTAGTTAGGGTAAGTTAATATTAGGGTTACGGTTAGTTAAGGTTAGTTAATAATAGGGTTACGGTTAGTTAGGGTAAGTTAATATTAGGGTTACGGTTAGCTAATATTAGGGTTACGGTTAGTTAGGGTAGGTTAATATTAGGGTTACGGTTAGTTTATATTAGGGTTACGGTTAGTTAGGGTTAGTTAATATTAGGGTTACGGTAAGTTAGGACTAGTTCATATAAGGGTATGGGTTAGTTAGGGTTAGTTAATAACAGGGTTAAGGTTCAATCTTAACTGTAGCTGTGGGATGATTCCAGAGCGTTCGGTCACAGGGGTCATGGGGGTCATAGGGGTCATGGGGGTCATAGGGCAGAAGGGAGAAGCCCCCAGTGCCGCCATGGACCCTGCTGGCTGCTGGGCCGCGGTGGGGTTCTGGGTACTGTAGTCTGGACAGATGCCGCTGTCCTGGGAAACGTCGTGGGTTTCCTCATCGTTTCCAACAGACTCACCGGCATCGCCCGTCACCTGACCCGTCACATGACCCGTCACATGACCTGTCACATGACCTGTCACATGACCACACCAGACATAAACACATCAGCACCCCTAGCAAGCTGTCCCTCCATCCTCCACCCGGTGCTAATAGCGCTAGCGGCATCAGTACCGGCCGAGCTGCGGTTGGCTACTTCCTGTGAGCTGAGCTCATCAGGCAGGAAGCTGAGGTCCAGGTCTCCCTCCAGGCCCTTCTTAGGCTCCTCCCCCCCGAAGGAGCCGTCCGGGGGAGGCCCCTGGGGGTCCTCGTCAAACAGGAAGGACACATCCTGGAAACACACAGAACTACAAATCAACAGAACTACAAATCAACACAGAACTACAAAGCAAACATGAACTACAAATCAACACACAGAACTACAAATCAAACATGAACTACAAATCAACACACAGAACTACAAATCAAACATGAACTACAAATCAACACACAGAACTACAAATCAAACATGAACTACAAATCAACACACAGAACTACAAAGCAAACATGAACTACAAATCAAAACAGAATGATGAAGGGATGATAGAGCAGAGACAATGATAGAGGAGACAGGGGATGATGAAGATTGATTTAAGGTCTCTATTTCATCAGAGTGCAGAGTTTGTTCCCTCTATGCTGTAAACGATTTCATTTTATGGTTTGAGTTTACGTTTTGATATTGGATTTAGCACACTTTAAATCAAAAGCGTATCTATATTATACATACACAAATTATATTAGGGTTAAGGTTACTTAAAACACACACACACACACACACACGTCTATGACAACGTATGGATACTTAGCCATTGTTCCTCTTGGCTTCAGATGTCTGCTAAGAAGCATAGAGCCATGGGGGATGAGGAGTGGGTGTGCCGTGGGTGTACACACACACACACCAGAATACAACCCCCAGATGTTCCCACACCCATCTTTTAATAAACCACTAAAGTCTTGTATTGGTTGGATTGTTGTTGATGTTGTATTATTGTGTAACTCCAGGATGCCTGCAGGTAGGCCTGGTTTGTGGCCAAAAGGGACCTCTGTCCGGCCGTCAACCTGTCCACTACACTATCCTGCCGCAGAACTTCTGGGTGACATTTTTAGAAAGTTTACCACGCCCAACTTTCATTCACAGATACATTATGAGACCTTTAACACCAATGTTTGTATACTTTTTATTTTACACGGGGATTAAAACTTCACCTCCTGAAAAACAAACTTAGCTTAGTACACCGAGTGTGACCGAATGCTCCCAACATTTCACTCAGCTTCGCATCCAGCCTTTCATACTTACGTTTGCAATTGAATCGTCAAAGTATCGCTCCAACGCGCATTCGTCCATGCCTGCTCGCACGGTTAAATAGAGACGGCATCACTTCCATGATCACAACCCGACGGCTCTGTGACGGACGGATCAATCTCGATGGGCTGCAGGTGTGAAGAAAGTACACATATTTAGTTCGTTCTTTGTATAGATATTGCAGTTTAATAAACGGCTATTGCAGTACTGCTGGTACACAAATATGTGGATACCGTGTTAATTATGTTAATTATCAGATGCCATTTACCAACTATTTACCAACTATTGAGCTATTTATTAAGATATAACAATGGTATTTCCTTGCCACTAGAGGGCGACAGTCTGCCTCTAATTTTCCCAGACTCCATACCGGAAGAAGTCACTGCACATGCGCACACCATGTAAACAAGGCAGCATGGCGTGTTGTCAACATGCTTTCTTCTACTCATTTATATACAAACAGTTATACCACATATACAGTCTAGACTTCTGACTTTATTTCAGCCTGTTAAACGATCATATATTCAGGGCATAAACAGTGATATTCATGAGGTGGACCAGCAGGGATGATCCATGATGGCTGAGAAACGAGACGAATTGAACAAATGTTTGCGAGCCTTTTCTGAAGAAGCCCGAGGCGAGTTTATAATAAATAATAAAGCAGACGTTATGGGTTAATGACTGTCATTCGACAGGCTACTTGATTAATTACGTTACTCTTGGTTTAAAAATTAAACAATCAAAGTTTAAAGACTCCGACCTTCATTAATAAATCATTTGGTGAAGGCTTACAGAGCCGGGAGGACATGCCGTATCTTGGCGAGGCCCACTGACCTGCTGCTGTTAATGTTTCTCCTGAGCACCAGCAGTACAGAGCACTACTTTACATTAGGATGAACGGTGGGATTTGTTCTGATCGCTTACCTGAGTGCCTGACTTCTCTGACATAAGAACATCTGATTGGCTGTCTGCAGAACTTTACCTGAACCAATCCGTTCCTTACATCGACCTCCCTCCGTCCCCCCTGGAGTTCTACCGCGACTGGATTGGTCCAAATAAGCCCTGCATCATCCGCAATGCTTTCAACCATTGGCCAGCCCTGTCCAGGTGGACCCCAGAATACTTCAGGTCAGACACCTGTCCAGGTGAACCGTGTCATGCCTCAGAATGATGCTTAACTCGGAGGGGACACCAATATATGGTAGTGGCACAGCGCTAGCAGCCTTTGTAACATGTTAGCTTTAGCTTGCTGTTAGCTTGTAAACCAATACAGAAACACAAAGTGTTAGTTTAGGAACACCTGTGGTAGACTCTGAGGACTTCAGATTGGGGTTAAAAAGGACGTGGCTTTGCAGAACACAAAACCACCGGGTCTCTAGAACTATCTAGAACCTACAGAGAATATACAGACCAGACCAGACCTCTGGGTCTCTCTAGAACTATCTAGAACCTACAGAGAATATATAAACCAGACCAGAGCTCATGATGTCGTCACACCAGGGAGAAGCTGGGGTCAAAGGTCATCAGTGTGGCGGTGACCCCTAACGGCTATGCGGACGCGGTGACGGACGGGCGCTTTGTGATGCCGGAGGAGCGGAGCATGACCTTCTCCTCCCTGCTGGACCTCATGGAGGGCAAGGTTGGTCCTCACAGGAAGTACAACCTCCACACAGGAAGTACAACCTCTAGACAGGAAGTACAACATCTACACTGGAAGTACAACCTCCACACAGGAAGTACAACCTCCATACAGGAAGTACAACCTCTAGACAGGAAGTACAACCTCCACACAGGAAGTACAACCTCCATACAGGAAGTACAACATCTACACTGGAAGTACAACCTCCACACAGGAAGTACAACATCTACACTGGAAGTACAACCTCCACACAGGAAGTACAACCTCCACACAGGAAGTACAACATCTACACTGGAAGTACAACCTCCACACAGGAAGTGCAACATACACACAGGAAGTATACCATCTACACAGAAAGCAGAACATCTAGACAGGAAACAGAACATTTTCACAGGAAGTAGAACATCTACATAGGAATCTGAACAGCTATACAGGAAGCAGCATCTGGACAGGAAGTAGAACATTTACGCAGGAAGGTGAACATCAGCCTGTGTGTGTGTGTGT
The DNA here is from genome assembly GCA_026745465.1 of Lota lota. Taxonomy (NCBI): domain Eukaryota; kingdom Metazoa; phylum Chordata; class Actinopteri; order Gadiformes; family Lotidae; genus Lota; species Lota lota. The sequence continues at coordinate 306,289 of JACYXH010000299.1, read as the reverse complement.
GTGTGTGTATGTGTGTGTGTGTGTGTGTAGGTGGAGCACCAGGGGGTGTACTATGTTCAGAAGCAGTGCTCCAACCTGACTGAGGAGCTGCCAGAGCTGACAGCAGACATAGAGCAGGAAATCCCCTGGATGAGCCAGGCCCTGGGTACACACACACACACACACACACACACACACACACACACACACACACACACACACACACACCTCCATAACACACACACACACACTCTCTAACCTCTCTCTCTCTCTAGGGAGGTCACCTGATGCAGTGAACTTCTGGTTAGGAGAAGCCAGCGCTGTCACTTCCTGTAAGGATCTTGTCTAGGTTGCCATGGGAACACCACAGTGGTCCTAGTAGTCACACAATGAAATACCTGACCGTGTGTGTGTGTGTGTGTGTGTGTGTGTGTGTGTGTGTGTAGTACACAAGGACCACTATGAGAACCTGTACTGCGTGATTTCTGGAGAGAAAACATTCATCCTCCTCCCGCCAACCGACCGGCCTTTCATCCCATACGGTAACCATGACAACCAACTCCCGTCACCAAAGTAACACATCTTAGCGATAACCGTGGCAACAGATGTGAGCGGTAACCATCGCAACACACCTTACTTCTAGTCATACTAACACATCTTTGCGGGAACCATGGTAGCACATATTAGTGGTCACCATGGTAACAAGTACAAGCGGTAACCATCGCAACACATCTACCCTATAACCATAGGAACACATGTTAGCGGTACTGGCCGGCAGGGTAAAGGTGGTAACCATGGTAACGTGTGTGTCAGGACTGTACCAGCCGGCGGTCTACAGGCAGACGGTAGACGGAGACTTTGAGGTCGTGGAGCAGATGGACGCTGAGAAGGTTGGAGTCTTCATCATCCTCTTCCTCATCGCTCTTCCGCACACTGTCACATGACCAACCCCTAACCCCACCCACATCTCTCCCCTCCCTCTCCAGGTGCCCTGGATCCCTCTAGACCCTCTAGCTCCGGACCTGGACCGGTACGGGTCCTACAGGGCGGCCAGGCCCCTGCTGTGCCGCGTGGCTGCTGGGGAGATGCTGTACCTCCCCTCCCTCTGGTTCCACCACGTCAGGCAGACCCAGGGCTGCATCGCTGGTGCTACGTCACTACTGCTGCTACACTATTACTACTACTACATCACTATTACTACTGCTGCTGCACTATTACTACTACTACATCACTATTACTACTGCTACTGCACTATTACTACTACTACATCACTATTACTACTGCTACTGCACTATTACTACTGCTACTGCACTATTACTACTACTACATCACTATTACTACTGCTGCTACACTATTACTACTACTACATCACTATTACTACTGCTGCTACACTATTACTACTACTACATCACTATTACTACTACTACATCACTATTACTACTGCTGCTACACTATTACTACTACTACATCACTATTACTACATCACTATTACTACTGCTACATCACTATTACTACTGCTGCTGCACTATTACTACTACTACATCACTATTACTACTGCTGCTACACTATTACTACTACTACATCACTATTACTACTGCTGCTGCACTATTACTACTACTACATCACTATTACTACTACTACATCACTATTACTACTGCTACATCACTATTACTACTGCTGCTGCACTATTACTACTACTACATCACTATTACTACTGCTGCTGCACTATTACTACTGCTACTGCACTATTACTACTACTGCGCTACTACACTACTCCTGCTACTGAATACTAGGTAGTACACACTGACAGTAGTACTGATACTGTTGTTGTGTGTTGCAGTGAACTTCTGGTACGACATGGAGTATGACATCAAGTACAGCTACTACCAGCTCCTGGACTCTCTCTCCGGCCTCGCACGGCCACCATGACATCACAGGAAGTCACGGCAGAGATTTATGAAGTACATCCTGAAAATAAGTCAATGTTATTCGAGTCATTACAATGTGCCATTATACTCCTAATACTGTATACTAGTACTTATACTGATGTTTTACTATACTACTACTACTACTACTACTAATGTAGTACTACTCCATTAATACTATTCGAATAAATGAACTTCAGTAAACTACAAATGTCATCTTCTCACCTGTCTCATGACTCAATGTTTACTATTATGAATTAGAGAGTACAGAGACAGGTCATTAAGGAGCAGGTAGGGGTTAGACAGTACAGAGACAGGTCATTAAGGAGCAGGTAGGGGTTAGACAGTACAGAGACAGGTCATTAAGGAGCAGGTAGGGGTTAGACAGTACAGAGACAGGTCATTAAGGAGCAGGTAGGGGTTAGACAGTACAGACAGGTCATTAAGGAGCAGGTAGGGGTTAGACAGTACAGAGACAGGTCCTTAAGGAGCAGGTAGGGGGTGGACAGTGAATACAGAGAACGGTCATAAACCACTGCACTATCTAGCCATGCTCACGTGTTAGAGAGTCATGTGATGTAGGTGTAAGCGTGTGAAGTTCTTTAGCTGTCACGCTACGTGTTTAGCGAGAGCTAAAAGAGATTAGCCCTCTGCTATGTTCGGTATGCCAACACCAAGTCTCCTTTTTCCCATTGTTTGACCTGAAACTGAATGTTACTAAACAAGTATATAAATAGGAAGATATGTACATTAAACAAAGATACACTGATTAGAATATTCCAGAAGAATCCTTAAACCAGCCATGTGTCCCTTACTGGGAGCCGCTCACACGCGTGTGTGTATAAGGGTGTGTATAAGTATGTGTGTGTGTATGAGTGTGTGTGTGGGTGTATATGTGTGTGTATAAGTATGAGTGTGTGTGTGGGTGTATAAGTATGTGTATAAGAATGTGTGTGGGTGTGGGTGTGTGTGTGTATAAGTATGTGTGTGTATAAGTGTGTGAGTGTGTGTGTGTATAGGTGTGTGTATAAGTATGTGTGTGTATAAGTGTGTGAGTGTGTGTGTGTATAGGTGTGTGTATAAGTATGTGTGTGTATAAGTGTGTGAGTGTGTGTGTGTGTGTAGAAGTGTGTGTGTAACAGGAGGTGTAATCCTGCCAGACCTGCCAGCAGAATGAGCTGTGGTGTGGTGCTGGTTGTTCTGCTTCTCCTGGCCTCCAGACCGGGTCTAGCTGGGTCCTCTGGTCCTGGTCCGACACGGTCTCTGGCAGACCCAGACCCGGCGGTCCACCAGGGGGAGGCAGTAGACGTGGCGGTCCTCTGGGACCACCTGCGGAGTCTGAAGGATCTGGTTCTCAGGCTGAGCGAGCAGGCGGTGGCCCAGAGGCTGGTCCTGAGGAGCATGGAGACCAGAGTCCAGGACCAGCAGCTCATGTCCCTGGAGCACTCAGAGCGGATCCGAGGACTGGAGACCCTGCAGGTCCAGGTGAACGCTACCCGGGACCAGATGCTCGGACTGTCCCGGTCCTGGTCCAGGATAGATGACCTGGAAGAGCAGAACTCAGGTAAACCCAGATCCAGACCCAGACCCAGACCCAGACCCAGACCGCCACCCTGAGGTGGTCTGGGTCTTTCCCTCGGGAATATTTAAGTAGAATTAAAATCTAGAATGAAAACAGGTGGAATTGGAGATGTCTTATCTACGTATATAAATCTATCGGAGCTGCTGATCAAGATTCAAGTCGAACAGGATTGGTGCTTATTCTCACTGGTTTGTTTTACTGGTGAAGTAAAGTGGTCATCTCAAAGATTAGGTAATCGTTCCATAGGCTCATCACCACCTCATTCTAGATAGATGGACATAACATTTACTCACAGGAAAATCTGTAGAGATTTCCACCATTGAATAGCACCCAATCGTGGACCCAGACAGCCGACCTGTTCAGTGCTGTGAAGAACCGAGAGGAGGAAGCCACTCCGTGCCGTCCTGAAGTAACCTGGTTGCCGTAGTAACCTGGAGGATGTTTGTGGGAGGATGAGGGATGAGTGATGAGGGATGAGTGATGTGGTTTCAGCTCAGGATGCCCGGCTGGAGGCCCAGGAGGCCCAGGTGGATCACCTGGAGAATAAGAACACAGGTGAGTCTTATTACCTGTCTAACTCACCTGTTACCTGTCTCTCTCATCTGTTACCTATCCAACCCTTAACTGTTGCCTGTCTAACCTAACCTCTTACCTGTCTAAACTCACCTGTTACCTGTCTAACCCTCACCGGTTACCTGTCCAAGCCTCACCTGTAACCTGTCTAACTCTGACCTGTTACCTGTCTCACCCTCACCTGTTACCTGTCTAACTCTGACCTGTTACCTGTCTCACCCTCACCTGTTACCTGTCTAACCCTGATCTGTTAGCTTTCTCCCCCACCTGTTACCTGACTGACAGCTGATCAGGGTTGCCGTGGTAACCAGGTGTGTCTGTCCTGTGTGCAGAGCTGGGGGGGGAGCTGCCCTTCCTGGAGATGAGACTGCGAGCGAGCGAGAGCACTCTGGAGCAGCTGAGGAGGAGGAACGCCGGTGAGGCTCACCTGTCTCCTACCTGTTCCCAGCGTTCCAGCATTAATCCTGCACTACTACTCATGGTAACTGTGCAATGTGTGTGTGTGTGTGTGTGTGTGTGTGTGTGTGTAGTGCTGTCAGCCAGGATGTGTTCCACTGAGAATCAGATAGAGGAACTGAGGAGACAACGCTCAGGTCAGACACACAACTACACACATTTACAAAAAACTACAAATAAACACAAAACTAGACACAATCACACAGCCTGACAGCTAAATACAACTTCAAACAACTAAACTCCTCACAACTAAATGACATACAACTAGAACAACCTTCATTGGTGTGGAGTTTAGTTGGTAACCTGGTCTCCAGTCTAGTTTAGCTGGTAACCTTGTCTCCAGTGTGTAGTTTAACTGGTAACCTGGTCTCCAGTGTGTAGTTTAACTGGTAACCTGGTCTCCAGTGTGTAGTTTAACTGGTAACCTGGTCTCCAGTGTGTAGTTTAACTGGTACCCCGGTCTCCAGTGTGTAGTTTAACTGATAACCCGGTCTCCAGTGTGTAGTTTAGCTGGTAACCTGGTCTCCAGTGTGTAGTTTAGCTGGTAACCCGGTCTCCAGTGTTCCCAGTGGTGCGACCAGGAGATGGGTCTGGGGCTCCAGAAGGAGGTTGTGAGATAACAGAGCTGCAGATCCGGATGGACTCCTGCTCTGCTCAGCTGGAAGTCCTCCAGACACAGAGTAACAGTAAGGGTCCCCCGCCTACACACCTAACCTACTGTTTATAACCCTAAACCCAGACCGTACCTCCACCCCTATCCCATTAAAGTCATTAGTGATAACATGTGTTTACAACAGGAAGTGATTAGTACAAATATGCGTGGTCCTATCAGAAGCCAGCAGGAGTTTAACCGTTTATGATTTCAGACCACACAGATACACTGGTATCCTTGGAGACCAGACTGGTTTCCGTAGAGATGCGTCTGGGTTCCACCCCCGTCCAGGTGGAGCAGCCGATGGAGGGAAATACAGGTGGGCAGTTTCTATCCCATAATAAGCAGCTGGGTCCCTCTAGCAAAGCATCGTCTTTCAGCAGGCTGCCTTCATACATTATAGTGGACTTGTATAATTAGACATATAATGATATTAAATTATCTAATACTTTGACTTAGCCAACCCAACTAAGCAAGGACAACGGAAGCTGTTTCAGTGTTTGAAGACTTCTATAATACAAGTAATTTTATATTGCGTTTTCAAGATACCCAAAGCGCGCTTTACATAGTGAGTGTGTATGTTTATAATTTAATGACATCTAAAAGAACATCATATAATAGATTATAAATATGATATATTAGGCAGTAATGTTCTCTAAATTTAGCTCTACTCGTCTCTCTGACTTTGTTTGGATTATGATGGAATTAAACATCGCAAGGATCCACTGAACTGTCAGAATTAAGGATGAACAAAACCGAGAACCAGCTGGACCTGATGACCAGATTCACCACAAGTACACCCATCTGCACAGGTACACACACCTGCACAGGTACACACACCTGCACAGGTACACGCAACAGGTACACACACCTGCACAGGTCTACACACCTGCACAGGTCTACACACCTGCACAGGTCTACACACATGCACAGGTCTACACACCTGCAAAGGTCTACACACCTGCACAGGTACACACACCTGCACAGGTCTACACACCTGCACAGGTCTACACACCTGCACAGGTACACACACCTGCACAGGTCTACACACCTGCACAGGTCTACACACCTGCACAGGTCTACACACCTGCACAGGTACACACACCTGCACAGGTAAAAACACCTGCACAGGTACACAAACCTCCACAGGTAAACACCTATCATCACTAGGTACACACATGTCCACAGGTAAACCCACATCCACAGGTAAAAACACCTGCACAGGTACACAAACCTCCACAGGTAAACACCTATCACTAGGTAAATCCCTTTCAGCATCACCAGGTACACATGAAAGATGAAGGTCTAATTGTTCCTTTCAGCTAAGCTAGCCGCTGTGAGGGGGGAGCTAAGGGAACTGGATGGCAGGCTAACAGGTAGGACCCTCACCTTGATGCCTGGCCTTGCATGTTGGGGCAGATCTGTGTGTTGTGTATTGTAATGTGATGTAGGGACTCAGAGACACCATGGTTTACAGCTGGCTGGTCACTGGTTCTGTGGATGTGGTTTCTGGTTTTGACAGTAACCATGTGATTGGTTATGGCAGTAACCGAGGGTTGTGATTGGTTGATTCTCAGACCAGGAGAGCACGCTGTCTGCTCTGGAGGTTCGGCTGAGTGTCAGCGCGAATTGGACTGAAGGTACAGTCAGAGGCGCGGTGGTTTATGTAGTCCAGCAGTGTGGTTAACGATAACCCAATATATTCAATATGAATATAATGAGAGCCTGTGTGATGGGACTTTCTTTTCAGCAATGGAGTCCAGAGTGAGGTCCAGCGAGACCTCTCTGTTGGAGCTACAGCAGCAGGTATCAGGTAAGTTCTCCTCCTCACCCTGACGGCTTCTCCTGCTCATATCTCCTCCAATATGAGGAGGTGACGTGAGAAGGTGATAAGAGGAGGTGATACGAGGAGGTGATATGAGGGTATTGACCAGAACAGGAGGTGTGGTCATCTTCATTGAAGGTCAGTCTGTCCTGGTTCCCAGCAGCTGTTCTCTCTGCTTCCAGACCACACCTCCCAGCTGCTGAGGGGGGAGACCAGAGTCAACATCAGCCAATCCCTGATGGAGAACCTGCAGACCCAACAGAATAGAGGTACATCTGACAATAAAGGTACACCTGACAACACAGGTACACCTCTAGACCCAACACAACACAGGTACACCTCTAGACCCAACACAACGCAGGTACACCTCTAGACCCAACACAACGCAGGTACACCTCTAGACCCAACACAACGCAGGTACACCTCTAGACCCAACACAACGCAGGTACACCTCTAGACCCAACACAACGCAGGTACACCTCTAGACCCAATTTAGGACCTGTACAAATGACAAGAATGGGGCGAGAGAAAAAGACCACTAAAAGATTATTCCTCCACCCTTTGCTCCCATGCTTCCTCCTCTGCATAAAATATGTGAAATATGAGAGTTTGTTTCAACTGGACTTCAAGATCCTCTAGATATCTAATCTAAGATGTCCTCCAGTGGCCAGAGAAACCTTGAATATCATCCCTCCAGATGAGTGCAGACCCCTCATGTGATTCTCTACTCTAGCTGCAGACTTGGAGGCTACAGGGAGCGCCACCAGCAGGCAGCTGGAGGAACTGCAGGAACTGACCAAAGGTATTTCAACTCTTATCTCGTCTCACACATTTGCTGAGCTACGGTCTGAACGTTGGAAAGTTCTGGACTTCCAGACTCCAGAAGCGCCTCTGACTCGTCTGTTGCTACGACGACTCTTTCAGCCCAGGAAACCGAGCGGGTTTCCATGGCAGCCAGACTGACCACTGGGGAGAGCCAGAGAGAAGGTAACACCAGTACCTTTTCACCCCGTTAATCTGCTTGTTTGATTGGATAATTGATATATATCTGAGATGTATATTTACAGCACTGGAGTCCAGATTAGAGGCTGAGGAGGCCGCCTTGAAGACCCTGAAGACAGAGAGCTCAGGTATAGCCTACGTTAGCTTAGCAACAGCCTAATTTATCCTAGATTCAGTTAACATTAGCCTAGCTACATCCTACAATAGCCTAGCAACAGCTTACATTAGTTTAGCTACAGCCTACATCAGCCTAGCTACAGCCAACATTAGCTTAACTACAGCCTACATTAGCCTAGCTACAGCCAAGATTAGCCTGGCTCCAGTATAATCCCTAACGTTATTCATCTCTGTTTGAGGTCACTCAGCTGAACTGTCTGCCCTGAAGGCCAGGATGAACACCAGCGAGAATAAAACAGCAAGTATGGAGGAGTTCCTCCTGCCCTCACCCTCTTTATACCATTTATACTCTTATTCAGAGATACATCTCAGAATCAATCATCTCCTCCTACTACAGAATCAGCTCTAGGAATACCGTGGTTCCATCTAGAGCTGTTTTGAATTGTTAAAACAGTCCTTTGCAAGCTGAACGCTATGAACATGATGACGAAGATGACCCGGTCTTCCTCTTCCTCCTCTGCCAGGTGTGGATGCGTGGGCCGGGGTTCTGAGCCAGCTCTGGGTGGAGCTCCACACCAACACCTCAGGTCTGCTGTCTACCTGTGCACCACAGTGCCCTCTAGTGGCCACATGTAGTAACCCACCTATATGCCTGTTCTACATCGTCTGTCTGTAGTCATGGCGAGCCAGATGGACAGAACAGAGCGGCGTTTGGACCAGTGGATGAGTCAGAACCAAGGTGGGGCTCCTGGTGTTTTATATACGATTAAAGATGGACCTCTCAGTTGGACCTTCAGGTTTGAGTCGGTCTCAAGATGTATAATAAGAAGTGTCAGTCCATGTGGCCTGGAGCGGTACTGCGCCCTAAGACCTCCCTCCCCTCCCAGACCCCACCCGAGTCGCCTTCTCCGCTGGTCTCAGTGACTCCGGAGCCGTTGGACCCTTTGGCGCCGAGACCACCCTGGTTTTCTCCAAGACCCTCACCAACATCGGCCTGGCCTACAACCAGACCACAGGTACTAACTACTGGTGCTGATACTAACTAGCACTAATAATCATTGGGGTAGCATTCTATCGTTTGTATCTTCTGTATATGGACAGAAAGGGGAGTGTCTATCTCTCGCAACTTCCTGGTTACTTCTGGTTTGGCCAATCCGGTTCCTGTGTGTTTGGATCTTGTGGAGTAGTGGGCGGAGCCGGGGTTCGGGTCAGCCTATAGCGTGCTCACGGCGTCCATGTGTCATGACTTCCTGTAGGCATCTTCAGGGCTCCGGTGAGAGGACTCTACTGCTTCCTGTTCACGGTGGCTGACTTCCTGAAGGGCTACCGGGGCGTGTACCTGTACCGGAACGCCCAGCAGGTTCTGTTCAGCCTGGAGCTCAACGGCCACGGCGGCTACGCTAGCAGCTCCACCGCGGTACCCCTCCTCCTGGAGAGCGGGGACACCGTCTGCCTCCGCCTGCCAGGAAGTTACCGTCTCTATGACGACAACCGCAACTTCAGCCTCTTCTCAGGGTTCCTGCTCTTCCCGCTGTGATCCAGAGATCAATAGACCGACGGACCAACCAATCTATAGATCAACCCATGGTCTATAGATCAATAGACCGACCAATCTATAGATCAACCCATGGTCTATAGATCAATAGACCGACGGACCGACCAATCTATAGATCAACCCATGGTCTACAGATCAATAGACCAACCAATCTATAGATCAACCCATGGTCTATAGATCAATAGACCAACCAATCTATAGATCAACCCATGGTCAATAGACCGACGGACCAACCAATCTATAGATCAACCCATGGTCTACAGATCAATAGACCAACCAATCTATAGATCAACCCATGGTCTATAGATCAATAGACCGACGGACCGACCAATCTATAGATCAACCCATGGTCTATAGATCAATAGACCGACGGACCGACCAATCTATAGATCAACCCATGGTCTATAGATCAATGCATCTTGATGACCTTGATATGGCTCAATCAACATGCAGATCTATAGAACCTGGACGGGAGACGAATGCTCAGCTGTATTGACTAGTGATTGATTATCGGGGTCTGGAACAGGAAACAACCTTCTGCCTCATCCATCCATTGTTATAGTCCATAGTTTTAGTCATGTTATAGTCCTGATAAAGTCATGTTATAGTCCATAGTTTTAGTCATGTTATAGTCCTGATAAAGTCATGTTATAGTTCATAGTTATGGTCATGTTATAGTCCATCGTTTTAGTCACGTTATAGTCCTGATAAAGTCATGTTATAGTCCATAGTTATGGTCATAGTATAGTCCATAGTTACGGTCATAGTATAGTCCATAGTTACGGTCACGTTACAGTCGTCTCCATGGTGATGTCCTGCAACAGCACGAGGCCTGAGAAGCTTTTAAAACGTGTCACCAAATCTTTTATTGTCTTTCAGGGAAGAGAATAACAAACAGTAGGAAGAACACGTTTCAGCCAGCAGTGTAAAGACAAGCCGTTATTTAACCCATTTATATACATTTGGTCTTGAAAAACCCATTATTAAGATCTGTTTTATTAAAATCAAAGCAATATGACCCTTAACCCTTTACAAAAGCCATCTGTTATTCATCTAACAGATGAACGGATATGAACCAACGTGTCGTCTGCACTATAAATCTATTATATTATAAAACACCACCAGGGGGCGCCACTGGCCATGCATGACGGCTCCGTGATGGCCGTGGTTTGCTAAAACAACCTTATTTAAAGTAATAATCTCGAAGATGTATGTGAATAAATGTCTGTTCAGAGACTCACCCAATGAGGCCACACCCAGCAGTGCTCTCTTGCCAGGCCGTAATAGTAAATAAGAATGTGTCCTTTATTAAAAGGACTGCGAGGCGGAGGCGTGGCCAAGGGGCCAACTGCCAGCCATCACACAGGAGACAGTGTTGGGATCTCTGGGAGGCCATGGAACTGAGGTCCAAAAACACACCTGCAATTACCGCTTATCGCCATAGGTGTCACCAAAGAGAACTAAACGGAAATGTTCGAGATCACTACTTTAATTAAGACATTATTTAAAAAGGACAACGTTATTTAAATAACACGTTAGTCAAATAAGACTCAATTGTTTAAGACTGTACAGTGATGGAAAGAGAGGAAGTAAGGTTCTATCTTGTGCACATTAGGGTCATAACCCACGGTGATAGGGGAAAAGGTCACCTGATTTTGTTCAGGATTATTCACAGGTTCAGAGCCCGGGGTTCTGCAGGAAGACAATGTTAACACTGGAAGGAATGCAATGCACCTGGATAAACGCTAGGACAACGAAATGCTTACAACATGACCTCTGATCAGAAGATCAATCCAGATATTACTGCTGACTGGGATCTTACAGGAAGACGAGAGGAGAGGTGGATTATTAAAAGCAGACTTATCAAATCTATCTTTGACAACAGCACAATGTTCTGGCTACTTTGTGTTGACTTTGCCACATCTTCATTCCAATCTCAGTAGTTACATCAGTAGCCTTTTAAAAACCAGTTCAAGTTCCAGCTTGAACTCCAGTAGCCTGCTGGTTCTGATTCAAGGCACTGGTCCTATGTAGCGCATGGCTGTAGTGTAGGTCAGGGTTCAACAGCAAGCTAACATGCTAGCAGCACGCTAACAGACTAGCTTCAACTGCAGCGTCACTACCATATATGGGCAGTCCCTTACATGGTCTATTGTAACTGTTTCCTGTTTGTCATGATAGGATGAGTGTCTGGACCAATCAGATTCAGTCTCTGTTCAACCAACAGTCTTCCACATCATACATTTCATTACTATTATTATTATAATATAAATCTTATTAGTATTGCACGGTTGATGTGCAAACAATGGTAAAATAATTTAACACCACAAAAGTTACTGTGCTGAAAAACAACCAACTGTTAATAAATAACGAACTGAAGTTGCTACCTTGAATAGTAGTGTGGTAGTATTAGTACTTTAGTATAGTAGTAGTCTCGCTATGCTGGGGAATACACATAGTCGCCATAGCGACTGACCCAGGAAGGTCAAACAACAAAGTGACTGGCAGTTGGTTGTCGTAGCAACGGAGGAGAGGCTAGCTCACTTCAGCTCACATAAACTACATGTGTGTACCACACACGCACACACACGCACGCACACACACACACACACACACACACAGTAGTCCTCTCTCCCAGATAGTCTAGATTGAAAAGCAGGAGTTCTGTATTCCTGAAGTCCATTGAGCTCATAAAGTTCTTCAAAGATCAACACTAGAACCCAGTGGAACCTGCAACACCAGGGTGAATATCAACAGGTTCCTCAGTTCAGAACCAAACCTTTTGAGAGAGGAAGATGAGGAAGAGGAGGCCCGGTTGTCCAGGACCAGGAGGTGATGGAGAAGGTGGAGAAGGAGGAGGACCAGGAGGTGATGGAGGTCTAGGGGTCCAGGACCAGGAGGTGATGGAGAAGGTGGAGAAGGAGGAGGACCAGGAGGTGATGGAGGTCTAGTGGTCCAGGACCAGTAAGAGGAGGTGATGGAGAAGGTGGAGAAGGAGGAGGACCAGGAGGTGATGGAGGTCTAGTGGGGCTCCAGCTTCTTCTCCACGGCCTGCAGGAGGAGCTGGGAGTACCGCTCCAGGAGGTCCAGCGCCCGCTCTTCTCCTCCCAGCATGCATTGCGGGTCAAGCCTTCCCAGCGATGGGGTATTTAGCTCCGCCCTCAGGCTGCCGAAGGCCTCTGATAGGACCCTGTTCATCTCCTGCTTATCAGGGGCGGCGGCGGGGGCGGAGCTACTGCTCACCTGGAGGTAAAACACACACACACATACACACTGGTTACACGTGTGTGTGTGTGTGAGTATGTGTGTGTGTGTACCAGAGTGTAGAGGTGTGTGTGTGTGTGTGTGTGTGTGTACCAGGGTGTAGAGGTGTGTGTGAGTGTGTGTGTGTGTGTGTGTGTGTGTGTGTGTGTGTGTACCAGGGTGTAGAGGTGAGTGTGTGTGTGTGTGTACCAGGGTGTAGAGGTGAGTGTGTGTGTGTGTGTGTGTACCAGGGTGTAGAGGTGAGTGTGTGTGTGTGTGTGTGTGTGTGTGTGTGTGTGTACCAGGGTGTAGAGGTGAGTGTGTGTGTGTGTGTACCAGGGTGTAGAGGTGAGTGTGTGTGTGTGTGTGTGTGTGTACCAGGGTGTAGAGGTGAGTGTGTGTGTGTGTACCAGGGTGTAGAGGTGAGTGTGTGTGTGTGTGTGTGTGTGTGTATGTGTGTGTGTGTGTGTGTGTGTGTGTGTGTGTGTGTGTGTACCAGGGTGTAGAGGTGAGCCGCTCTCCTGAAGGAGCAGTGGAGCTCAGCAGCTGCAGCTCTGCAGACCTCCAGGCTCACTGAGGGCAGCAAGACAGGTCAGAGAGGTGAGACAGGGGCGCCACAGACAGGTCACAAGGTGAGAGAGAGACTGGTGAGGAGGTGAGACAGGTCACAAGGTGAGGGAGAGACAGGTGAGGTGAGACAGGTCACAAGGTGAGGGAGAGACAGGTGAGGTGAGACAGGTCACAAGGTGAGGGAGAGACAGGTGAGGAGGTGAGACAGGTCACAAGGTGAGGAAGAGACCGGTGAGGAGGTGAGACAGGTCACAAGGTGAGGTGAGACAGGTCACAAGGTGAGGGAAAGACAGGTGAGGTGAGACAGGTCACAAGGTGAGGGAGAGACAGGTGAGGAGGTGAGACAGGTGATGGTGTGTGGAGGTTCACCTGAAGACTCTTCATCGTCTCTTTTCTCGTCCTGGCTGGTCTCCAGGGCCTGGACATGCAGCTCCGCGGTTGGGACCACTCTTTCTCTCCAGGGCTCTGAAGTGGAGCTCTGTGCTGTGGTAGCCTGATGGTGCAGCTCCATAGTGGGGACCACTTCCTCTCTCCAGGGCTCTGAAGTGGAGCTCTGTGCTGTGGTAGCCTGATGGTGCAGCTCCATAGTGGGGACCACTTCCTCTCTCCAGGGCTCTGAAGTGGAGCTCTGTGCTGGGGCCTGGTGGTGCAGCTCTGCAGTGGGGACCACTTCCTCACTCCAGGGCTCTGAAGTGGAGCTCTGTGCTGGGACCCTGGTAGTCTGGTGGTGCAGCTCCATAGTGGGGACCACTTCCTCACTCCAGGGCTCTGAAGTGGAGCTCTGTGCTGGGACCCTGGTAGTCTGGTGGTGCAGCTCCACGATGGGGACCACTCTGGGCTCTGAGGTGGAGCTGGGCGCTGGGGCCTGGGGGGTCCGCAGGGGCGATGCTGAGGAAGAGGACGAGGAAGGGGTCGTCCTGGCGGCGGGTGAGAATGTCGCCAGGCAGGGCTTGTCCGGGAGGGCGTGGCCAAACTCCACGCTGAGCTTAGCCTGCAGGTTGCCGTGGTTACCAAAAGAAGAGGAGGAGGCGGAGAAGACGGACGGGCTGGAAATGAGGGTGGGGACCACGCTGGCGCTGGGGGGCGTGGCTAAAGGACAGGCCCCGCCCCCAGGTGGGCGGTCCTCGGCGAGGGTGTCCAGGCCGTCCCCCAGTGAGGCGGAGCGGGACATCTTGGCCATGGAGCTGGTGGTGGGGCTCATGTAGGAGCGGGACACCCGGCGCGGCCCACTGCTAGCAGACCCGCTGCTAGCAGCGTCGCTAGCAGGGATGCTCACAGTGACACCGTAAGCATCGCTGCTAGCGAGGCTGCTAGCGAGGCTGCTAGCGAGGCTGCTAGCGACGCTGCTAGCGACGCTGCTAGCGAGGCTGCTAGCGACGCTGCTAGCGACGCTGCTAGCGAGGCTGCTAGCGACGCTGCTAGCGAGGCTGCTAGCGGTGACGCTAATGCTGACAGGGCTGAGTTTAGCGTTGCTGTTGTTGTTGTTGATAGCGATGGGGCAAACAGCGAGCGGGTATGGGCGTCGGGGGGAGGAGGGGAGGGGAGAGGGGGCGGGGCGTCGGGGGGAGGAGGGGAGGGTCGTGGGGCGCTGGGGGAGGGGAGCCACCTCCCTGGAGGGGCGAGAGACGGGCTTCTCTGCTGGAGAGAGAGAGAAAGTAAGGTAAGTGTGTGTGTGTGTATATGTGTGTGCGTGTGTGTGTGTGTGTGCGTGTGTGTGTGTGTGTGTGTGAGTGAGCATGTGAGTGTGTGTGTGTGTGTGTGTGTGTGTGAGTGTATTACCTGTGTCGGGCATCAGACTCTGCACTGATTTGGCCTTTCGGAGTCCAGAGGAGGAGCTTAGGTATGAGGCCACGCCCCGGGCCACGCCTCCCACACTCCTCCTAGACTCCGCCCCCCCCGGGGCTTTCTTCCTGACCCCGCCCTCGCTGGGCTGGTTCAGGGGCCGCACCTCCGAGACCAGAACCCTGGACCCCTTTGCTCCTCCTCCTCCTCCTCCTCCTGCTCCTCCTCCTCCTCCTCCTCCTCCTCCTCCTCCTCCTCCTCCTCCTCCTCCTCCGGCCTGGCTCGGGGTCTCAGAGGAGAATGGGAACACAGACCTCCTGCAGAGAGGAGAAGAGGAGGGGAGGAGCAGGACATCAAAGCAGAACACAGACGTGATTCATTAAGTCAGGGTGGAGATGACCTGGGTGGAGGTCAGGGGGTTAGAAACGGGTCAGGGTGGAGGTTAGGGGTCAGTGTGGAGGTGAGGGTGGAGGTCACGGTAGAGTCAGGGTGGAGGTTAGGGGTCAGTGTGGAGGTGAGGGTGGAGGTCACGGTAGAGTCAGGGTGGAGGTTAGGGGTCAGTGTGGAGGTGGAGTAAGGGTGGAGGTCAGGGTGGGGGTCTGAGGGGGGTTACCTGGGTGGAGGGTTCTGTGTTCCTTGGCAGAGGAACCTGGAGGAGATACTGAGGTTCTCGCTGGAGCTCTGCACGCTTCTGCTGGGACTCCCTGGGGAGCAGAGACGTTCACATCAAGGGACCAGGCTGCACAGGGAAGGTCATGTGACTAGCAGGCGTGTGATTGGCCAGAGCTGGTCGGGGGGGGGGTTACCTGAGGGGGTGTCGTCTGCGAGGGTGACGAAGTGCTGCTTGAGGAACGCCTCCTGGTCCGGGGTCTGGGGAGCCAGCTTCCTCACCTGGACTCCTCCTCCTCCTCCTGCTCCTCCCACCGCCTCCTCCTCCTCCTCCAGATCCGAGGAGTTGCCGTCCATGCAGAGCGCCTCCATGTGCTCCCCGTCTGAGGAGGAGTGTGTGTTACTCACGTGTTCCACGC
>JACYXH010000299.1:280000-285000 GCA_026745465.1 Lota lota | reverse complement strand
ATCTTCTTCTGTTTACCATTACTGATGTTAAATATCCTGGAGCCGGAGGAGAGGGAGGAGGAGGAGGAGAGGGAGGAGGAGGAGCAGGAGTGGAGGATCAGGAGCAGGAGGAGCAGGAGGAGAGGGAGGAGGAGGAGGAGAACACAATGTCATAAAGACAGATCTATTCATCTTCCTTCTGTGTGTTGTTTCTGTCTGTCTGTCTGTCTGTCTGTCTGTCTGTCTGTCTGTCTGTTTGTGTACCTGATGCTGCGGTCTTGACAGCCAATAGCAGCGTACTTCCTGGTTGAGTCGATGTCCATGTCATAGAGAGTGGTCTTCCGGACCACATGGTGAGTTCTAGAGAACTCCATGCCATCCTCTGTCTACACACACACACACACACACACACACACACACACACACACACACACACACACACACACGCACACAAACACACACACACACACACACACACACATACCTCAGTGTCAAGTGGCCATTATGAGATCACCTAAATCTACTTCCACAACATTAATCCAAGATAGCCGCTGACAATATCAGAGACTTTCACCCCCAGCAACCTAGAGACTGTCTAACCCAGCAGAGACTCTAAGTAAATATCCTGTTGTATATGAGGTTAGACTGACTCTAGCCTCTAGCATCATGTTGTATATGAGGTTAGACTGACTCTAGCCTCTAGCCTCTAGCATCATGTTGTATATGAGGTTAGACTGACTCTAGCCTCTAGCCTCTAGCATCATGTTGTATATGAGGTTAGACTGACTCTAGCATCATGTTGTATATGAGGTTAGACTGACTCTAGCCTCTAGCATCATGTTGTATATGAGGTTAGACTGACTCTAGCCTCTAGCATCATGTTGTATATGAGGTTAGACTGACTCTAGCCTCTAGCATCATGTTGTATATGAGGTTAGACTGACTCTAGCCTCTAGCCTCTAGCCTCATGTTGTATTTACCTTGTGCGCGGTGCGGAAGTAGATGCTCTTATCAGCTCCACAGCTGACCATCCTCACCTTTCCCTCATTGGCTGGTGGACAGAAAGACAAGGTCACATGACCATTCACCACCATTCATTCACTCATCACTCTACTGCAGGCCCTGTTGTCTTGTCATCTAGTTTGATCTGGTAGAATAGTCAGAGTGTTGGTAAGTTAGTTACTCTACAGGTAACCAAGCATCATCTGGAGGTCCTGTTGTAAACATCTACTTTGATCTGGTAGGATAGTCAGAGTGTTGGTAAGTTAGTTACTCTACAGGTAACCAAGCATCATCTGGAGGTCCTGTTTAAACATCTAGTTTGATCTGGTAGGATAGTCAGAGTGTTGGTAAGTTAGTTACTCTACAGGTAACCAAGCATCATCTGGAGGTCCTGTTGTAAACATCTAGTTTGATCTGGTAGGATAGTCAGAGTGTTGGTAAGTTAGTTACTCTACAGGTAACCAAGCATCATCTGGAGGTCCTGTTGTAAACATCTAGTTTGATCTGGTAGAATAGTCAGAGTGTTGGTAAGTTAGTTACTCTACAGGTAACCAAGCATCATCTGGAGGTCCTGTTGTAAACATCTAGTTTGATCTGGTAGGATAGTCAGAGTGTTGGTAAGTTAGTTACTCTACAGGTAACCAAGCATCATCTGGAGGTCCTGTTGTAAACATCTAGTTTGATCTGGTAGGATAGTCAGAGTGTTGGTAAGTTAGTTACTCTACAGGTAACCAAGCATCATCTGGAGGTCCTGTTGTAAACATCTACTTTGATCTGGTAGGATAGTCAGAGTGTTGGTAAGTGAGTCTACAGCGTTAGGGTTAGGGTTAGACCATCATTAGACCAGGGTTAAACCATCTAGCAGGTTCCTTACCAGCGAAGCGCACGGCAGTGATGGAGGACGAGTGTTCGTCCAGCGTCTGCAGGAGACTGTAGTCCCGCGCTGCGTCCAACACATGGATCAGACGGTCTCTACTGGCGGTCGCCAGCAGCCGCAGACCTGGGAGAGAGACCGGGAGAGAGACCGGGAGAGAGACCGGGGAGAGACCGGGAGAGAGACCAGGGAGAGACCGGGAGAGAGACCGGGAGAGAGACCAGGGAGAGACCGGGAGAGAGACCGGGAGAGAGACCGGGAGAGAGACCAGGGAGAGACCGGGAGAGAGACCAGGGAGAGACCGGGAGAGAGAGACCAGGGAGAGACCGGGAGAGAGATGAAGAACAAGACTCTCACTATACTCACACAAACAAGCTTGAGTGTGTGTAAGATCAAATACATTCAGAAAACACTGGTAATAACTGAGTGTGAGTGAGTGAGTGAGTGAGTGAGTGAGTGTGAGTGAGTGAGTGAGTGAGTGAGTGTGAGTGAGTGAGTGAGTGTGAGTGAGTGAGTGAGTGAGTGAGTGAGTGAGTGTGAGAGAGTGAGTGAGTGTGAGTGAGTGAGTGAGTCAGTGAGCGTCTCACCGGTGTCAGGTTTAGAGTACTCCAGACAGAGGATCTCAGAGTCGTGAGCCTGAACGTTCAGAATCTCCTCCATGTTCTCCGTGTCATGTATCCTACACACACACACACACACACACACAGAATACGTTTCTTGCTCTACCTACTGAGCTACACGGGGAATAGAACCCCTAACCCTGCAGTGCTAGTGCCTTGCTCTCTACCTGAGGATGCCCATGCGGTCTCCCGAGGCGAGGTGCAGGCCATCAGGGCTGATGCACAGGGTCCGGAGCCCCATCCTGGTTTCAGAGGTCTGAGACTCCGTCCCTGACCCCGCCTTCTCCTGGTTTCCCTGGGCAACGCCCTCCGTGTCCGCCAGTCCTGCCAGGGAGGGGTCGGTGTAGATGACCGTCTGCAGGTCCTGGATATAAATAAGAGTTATTATGAACCAAACGCTCGATAAAACCAGACCAATCACAGTTCACCTCGATAAACCTGACTAATCAAGCTTTACCTCGTTAAACCAGACCAATCACGCTTCACCTCGTTAAACCAGACCAATCACGCTTCACCTCGTTAAACCTGACCAATCACGCTTCACCTCGTTAAACCTGACCAATCACACTTCACCTCGTTAAACCTGACCAATCACGCTTCACCTCGTTAAACCTGACCAATCACGCTTCACCTCGTTAAACCTGACCAATCACGCTTCACCTCGTTAAACCTGACCAATCACGCTTCACCTCGTTAAACCTGACCAATCACGCTTCACCTCGTTAAACCTGACCAATCATGCTTCACCTTGTTTGAACCAGGGAACTCCACAGTCCCTATCAAGGTGTATAAGTGTGTACTAGTATGTATTAAGTGAGTATAGGTACCTGACTCAGTATGTTTCTGGGGGTGTTGAGTCCGTCTGCGTTCCAAAGCCTGATGGTGTTGTCAGCGGAGCAGGTGAGGAAGGAGCCAGGAGGCAGAGGGAGGTGACCACCTCCACCTCCTCCTCCTCCCGCTCCTCCTCCTGCTCCTCCTTCTGCTCCTCCTCCCCCCTCCGGACACACCTGAAACACGCAAACAGTAGGTTCCAGATATGAAATGAGATGATAAATTAGATGATGAGATAATAGATTTGATGATAGAGGAGATGATAGATGATAGAGGAGATGATAAGCGAGACAGGAGAGCTGCACCTCCAGACCCCAGACGCAGGCCGAGTGGTACAGGGCAGAGTACAGCTTCCCGGGGCGCTGGGGGTCCCGGACGTCCCACACGTAGACACTGTGGTCGCTGTACACACACGACAACCAGCGGCTGGCCGCGTCGTAGCTCACACACACCGTGTCAGGGTAGCGCACGTCAGAGGGGCTGGCAAACAGCTGGCTGGAGGAGGAGAGAGGAGAGGAGAGAGGAGAGAGGAGAGAGGAGAGAGGAGAGAGGAGAGAGGAGAGAGGAGAGGAGAGAGGAGAGGGGAGAAAAGAGAGAGGAGAGGGGAGAGAGGAGAGGAGAGAGGAGAGAGGAGAGGAGAGAGGAGAGGAGAGAGGAGAGGGGAGAGGAGAGAGGAGAGGAGAGAGGAGAGGGGAGAGGGGAGAGGGGAGAGGGGAGAGGAGAGAGGAGAGAGGAGAGGAGAGAGGAGAGAAGAGAGGAGAGGAGAGAAAAGAGAGAGGAGAGGGGAGAGAGGGGAGAGAGGGGAGAGAGGATAGGAGAGAGGAGAGAGGAGAGAAGAGAGGAGAGGGGAGGGGAGAGGGGAGAGGAGGAAGAGCAGAATATTTCAGAATGGTATTCACCACTGGTTTGGTAATGAATGTTTAACTAAGGAGGTTAACCTAAACCAACCTCAGTAACAGAGGGAGCCTACCTGGCGTGTCGCAGGCTGCTGATGTCACAGCCCAGGTGATGTGGGCGGGGCATGGTGAACAGGAAGTGGAGGCTGACTGGACTGAAGGCTCGGACCGTTCCGTCAGCACAACCACAGAACAGGAGCTCCTCCGTCACACACACACACGTAGCCTGACACGTCTGCACTCACACACACACACATACACACACACACGCACACACACACACACAATCAGTGTAAGCCATTGTCTGCCCCCTTTCTGCGAACAAGATTAGCACTGTCTGTATTACCGTCTGTCTGTCTGTATCACCGTCTGTATTACTGTCTGTCTGTCTGTATTACCGTCTGTCTGTCTGTATCACCGTCTGTATTACCGTCTGTCTGTCTGTATTACCGTCTGTCTGTCTGTATCACCGTCTGTATTACCGTCTGTCTGTCTGTATCACCGTCTGTATTACTGTCTGTCTGTCTGTATTACCATCTGTCTGTCTGTATCACCGTCTGTCTGTCTGTATTACCGTCTGTCTGTCTGTATCACCGTCTGTATTACTGTTTGTCTGTCTGTCAGTCAGAAGGGTAGGTGGTGCTGTAGATGAAGTGATGCTGAGGGGATGTTAGGCGGGGATGGGCACCACCCAGCCAATAGGGCAAGGCGTGAGGCTTGACTGACAGGTGTGTAGAGTGAAACCATCCAATGGGGTGAGGAGGAGCAAACTATCATGCTAATGGTGATGATGATCTG
>JACYXH010000299.1:247500-272500 GCA_026745465.1 Lota lota | reverse complement strand
CAGCTCTCTCTCTACCAGCTCTCTCTACCAGCTCTCTCTCTACCAGCTCTCTCTACCAGCTCTCTCTACCAGCTCTCTCTACCAGCTCTCTCTCTACCAGCTCTACCAGCTCTCTACCAGCTCTCTCTCTACCAGCTCTCTCTACCAGCTCTCTCTCTACCAGCTCTCTCTACCAGCTCTCTCTACCAGCTCTCTCTCTACCAGCTCTCTCTCTACCAGCTCTCTCTCTACCAGCTCTCTACCAGCTCTCTACCAGCTCTCTCTCTACCAGCTCTCTCTCTACCAGCTCTCTCTACCAGCTCTCTCTCTACCAGCTCTCTCTACCAGCTCTCTCTCTACCAGCTCTCTCTACCAGCTCTCTCTCTACCAGCTCTCTCTACCAGCTCTCTCTCTACCAGCTCTCTCTACCAGCTCTCTCTCTACCAGCTCTCTCTACCAGCTCTCTACCAGCTCTCTCTACCAGCTCTCTACCAGCTCTCTCTCTACCAGCTCTCTCTCTACCAGCTCTCTACCAGCTCTCTCTCTACCAGCTCTCTCTCTACCAGCTCTCTCTCTACCAGCTCTCTACCAGCTCTCTCTCTACCAGCTCTCTCTCTACCAGCTCTCTCTACCAGCTCAGTGCATACTAGTTAAAACAAGAATCGACGAGAGTGGATATTTATAAATGTTGTTTATTGGAGTAATTTTAGTGCAAGGTTAAGTTTCCTACAAACATACTTACATATTTACATCAAAACAGAAATAGGTACAAAAATATAAAATGTTCATAAAACGCACCACAAAGAAAATCCCACATTTCTGGAAACTATACAGCATATATAACCATCTTTAAAGGTTCAGGGGCTGAGGGACTCCACTCGTGTTCATGGTTCCTCACTTCCTGGTTTACCCTCCCCTGGGGGCGTGGCTCGTATATAGGGGCGTGGTCTGTGTCAAGGTGCATGGTCTGAATATAGGGGCGTGGTCTGTGTAGAGGGGCGTGGTCTGTAGAGGGGCGTGGTCTGTGTAGAGGCTAGCTAGATGTTTCCACATCACTCAGCCAGAGGTTAGAAGATGGAACGGAGAACTGGAGGACAGACGTCTTCATGATTAAGGAGGACCTATTTTGAGGAGTGACTCATCAGTGAGTCGGTGTCTGAAGCAGCAGAACAACGTAGAACCTTTCCGTTAAGTGGAATAACTTTTTGACCGAGCCAGTAGAGTAGATGTACGTGAAGACAACCAAGTTGTCCAACTTAGACACACACACACACACACACACACACACACACACACACACACACACACACACACACACACACACACACACACACACACACACACACACACACACACACACACACACACACACACACACACACACACACACACACACACACACTTCGGCTTGTAAGAAGGCGCTCCGTCTCCGTTGCCCCTGGTAACAGCAGACATCCCTCTTAAACTCAGTCAGCCGTTTGTTCTGTCGGTACCCTGTCGTCATAGCAACGGTTATCCTCTGAAATGTGGAACACGTCACAATAAATCCAGTCGACTTGGATTAGCTGGTCATTAGCGGCTCATGCTAGCAGGGAGTGTTAGCCTAGCAGGGAACTGACCAGAGAGCTGGGTCGTCCTGGGTTACGTGGGACCTAGGATCAGAGGTCAGAGGTTAGATTGGGGGTCGACCCTTCACTCCCATTGCAGCGAGCCTGGGCATAGGCTTCCAGGCACCCACTGCTCTCTCATTGGTGGATTCGCTCACTTTGGCCCCGCCCACCTTCATCTGCAGCAGCGGGGGCAGGGTCAGCGTGCCGCCCATTGACCTGCATTGTGGGTAGTGTAGTGGATTGCAAACGTTGGGCTCTGGGCCATCTGCACTCTGCACGTGACCATTCACCTGCGTGGCCTCCGGCAGGTCCTCATTGGACAGGGAGGGCCGGAGGGGTCTGTTGTTGTGGGGCTCTCGGCCCAGGGAGGAGCAGGGGGGTCCGGGTACAGACGAGAGCAGGGTCCGGTCTGCTGGGGGGCCGTGGTTCTGGTTGAGGAAGTAGAGCTGATTCAGAAGAGAGGAGAGACCGGGTCCCTGTCCCTCCTCAGGGACCAGCGCTCCAGGGCGGGGCTCCGGGTGGGGCCCTGTCGCTGGCAGGACGGGGCTCTGGGCTCTTGACTCACATGCTTCAAGTCTGCCCCCAGGCACCCCGGAGAGGAGGGTCTGGTGGAGGGGCAGTGACCCAGCAGAGAGGGTCTGTTGGAGGGGTTGTGACCCAGCAGAGAGGGTCTGGTGGAGGGGTAGTGACCCAGCAGAGAGGGTCTGTTGGAGGGTCTGTTGGAGGGGCAGTGACCCAGCAGAGAGGAGGGTCTGGTGGAGGGGCAGTGACCCAGCAGAGAGGAGGGTCTGGTGGAGGGGTAGTGACCCAGCAGGGAGGAGGGTCTGGTGGAGGGGTAGTGACCCAAGTTGCTCGGTTGCCTCTTCCTGTAGTTGTTGCTGTGGTTGCAAGGCTGTAGTTGAGGGCACCAGGTACAAGAGGGTGGGGAAAGGACCAGCTGTGGAGCAAACAAGTTAGCATCGGAGTTAGCAGGCTATGAACGCGTCGCGATGAACTAGATAACCTCGCTACAGCTAACATGCAAACCCTGCTACAGCTAATAAGTTAACCTCTGTACAGCTAACCTCGCTACAGCTAACAAGCCAAGATCACTACAGCTATCCTTGCTACAGCTAACAAGCGAACCGTCCTACAGCTAACAAGCTATCCTCATTAGAGAGGATCCAGGTTTTTCTTTACCTTTGAAAACCCCTGTTTTCCCAAAGGTGATTTTAGAACGTTATGTTAACATCCACTATGTTGGACAGATGTTGAGTCAAGAAGTGATCTTTCTGAAGTGTTGGGGGTTGGAAGTGTCCGGCATCAACAACAACACCGTTCAATAAAGGAAGACATCTTTGTTTACTCGTAACCTAGGAAGATTAAAGACACAGTCTGCACATGTAGACATGGGTTACACACTCAAATCTAAAACCAATAAACTAGCGCCAATTGTTATTGGCACAATATTAATCTGATGTTTGGTCAGTTACTTGGTTAACATGTTCATAGGTTAGTTGGTCTGCATCGATATCACAGTGATACATACACTGCTACGCCTGCAGATACCGTGGGCAGCTTCACATATAAACCTCCCAGTAGGAACGTATCGGTACTCATTCCTTAGTTAGTAACGTGAGGTTAGCGGCGAGCAGGGTTAGCTATGTCGCGGTGCTGTACATACTGCAGGTGGATGGGCGGGGCAAACGGGGGTGAGGTATGTTTTCATTGGCTGGATAAGAGATATCTAGGCTGACTGAAGCCACACCTGGGGAAAAATAAAGGTTGAACAAATCAGACCTTGTAAGGTGGTACCTTTACAGGGTCCCATAACGACCTACCTGTTATAAGTTACCTGTAACAAACTACCTGCAACAAGCTATCTTAACGAGGAACATGTACCAAGATACCTGTACTGAGCTACCTGTAACGAGCCATCTTAACGAGGAACATGTACCAAGATACCTGTACTGAGCTACCTGTAACGAGCCATCTTAACGAGGAACATGTACCAAGATACCTGTACTGAGCTACCTGTAACGAGCCATCTTAACGAGGAACATGTACCAAGATACCTGTACTGAGCTACCTGTAACGAGCCATCTTAACGAGGAACATGTACCAAGATACCTGTACTGAGCTACCTGTAACGAGCCATCTTAACGAGGAACATGTACCAAGATACCTGTACTGAGCTGCCTGTAACGACCTATCTTAACGAGGAACATGTACCAAGATACCTGTAAGAGCTACCTGTAACGAGGGGAGTACCTGGCTACCTGTAATAGCCACCTGTAAGAGCTACCTGTAACGAGGGGAGTCCCTGTAAGAGCTACCTCTAACGAGGGGAGTACCTGGCTACCTGTAATAGCCACCTGTAAGAGCTACCTGTAACGAGGGGAGTACCTGGGTTGGGAGGCAGGGCACCCGGTTCAGATGCCATCGGCTTAAGGGTGAGGACCTGTTGTCCTGGTAACGGACATAGGAAGGAAACAAGCCCGGCTGGCATCACGGCGGTGTGGACAGGTGGAGCTGCTGCTTCGTGGAGAAATGAGGATCAGACGATCATCTCCGCAGAACGCTAGCAGACCAGAACCACAAGAACCTGAGATCCTGACGGAGCTATTTACCTTCTCCACTCTCGCTCCGCCTGGCGGGAGGGGGCGGAGAGGGGGCCGGTGGGGGAGCGAGCGCCTTCCTGCGAGCCAGGATGTTGGGCACCGTCTTCAGCCTGGATGTATTGTGGGGGCTGCCTGTAGGTGGGGGGAGCTGCGGACCCAGCTGTGCGGCCGGTGGAGCCCAGGGTGGAGGCCGGGGTGGAGGCCGGGGTTGACTTCGTGGTTTCGTGGTTGATGTGAGGTCCAGCGGTGTGGCGCCCTCTGCAGGCCGTGCTTTGGACCGCGTCTCTTCCAGCTGTCTCTGCTTGGCTGTGATATTCTGAAGCTTTTCCAGGATATTCTTGGTGGACCTCCCTGAGAAAGAAACCAGAAGAGCTGACCACACCACACACCAGCCAATCACACGGCAGCAACAAAGCCCCAAACAAAGATACAAAACAAATACAAAAATATACAGCTACAGTAGCAGTATTTATATGAACACAGTACACTGATTCAGTAGCAGTATTGATGTAAATACACAGAGAATGTCCTGTTATCCCCAGGTTCTACTGTTCTGTCTGGTCCTACTCTGTTCTCAGGTTATACTATGTTCTTCCTGGTTCTACAGTGTTCTACCAGGTTCTTTAGTGTTCTACCAGGTTCTACAGTGTTCTCCCTGGTTCTATTGGGTTCTTCCTGGTTCTTTAGTGTTCTACCAGGTTCTTTAGTGTTCTCCCAGGTTCTCCAGTGTTCACCCTAACCAGGTTCTCACCAGATCTAGCGGAGATGTTGTTGATGAGCTGGGAGCGCTGGTGTTTCAGAGCCACCATCTTCTTCTCACAATGCTGCTCCTCGTCCTTCAGATCACAGATCACGCTGTAGGCCTGCACAACACACACCATAGTAGCCATATCAGAAGTAGTAGTAGCAGTACTAGCAGCAGTACTAGCAGCAGCACTAGCAGCAGGACTAGTAGAACTTGTGTGGTCCTACCTGGGACAGGAGTTGTATTCTGGTTCTGGTCTTACTGTTGAGTTCGGAGCGGAGAGATTTGTAGGCAGTGACCAGACACCTAGAAAGAGACACCAGGTTAGCATCTAATTATCAGCTAGCTATCTGGTTAGTTGCTAACACTCAACAGCTTACTATGAGCTAGCCATCTGGTTAGTTGCTAACACTCAACAGCTTACTATCAGCTAGCAATCTGGATAGCGGCTAACACTCAACAGCTTACTATCAGCTAACTAACTGCTTAGCTGCTAACACTAAATAGCTAATGAACAGCTAACAAGTTAGAAGCAATATCTAGCTGTGGCTTATGCAAAGTAGTGCATGTTTGTGTTCGGGGTCGTACTTCCTTTCGTCCATGGTCATTGAACTGTTATCCACCACTGTCTCAATGTCGACATCATCATCCTGGAACAGATGGAATAGGTCAACACTCACAAACACCCACGACATAAATAGTGATGGTGTGTTACACCAGGGGTGGTAAGGTGTTCTTACACTACAGAAGCTAATGATATTGTCGTGTGTATCTGAGGGAAGGTTATTTTCATCAGAGGAGTTCTCTGTTTGCTCGTCCGTCTCGTCCAACTGCGCCGCGACCTCAGCAGCCAATGGTGGCTTACTTCCTGTCTGTCCCTGTTGTGTGTTCCCATTGGACAGCCGCAGCAGTTCTCTGGAGATGGACTCCTCGGACTTCCCTGGAGAACGAGAGCAGAGGTGAGGTGTGTGAGGGGAGGGGAGGTGTAGTGTGTGTGAGGGTGTGAAGAGAGCTGAGGTGTATTTGGTCACCTGTCCTGTGGGCTAGAGTCCTGATGTGCTCCTCTCTCTGCCTCCTCAGTGAGTCCTTCAGTCGCGCCAGGCGGCACTCCCGGCTCCTCAACTCAAGCACCTCCTCGTGGGCCTGGGGATGGAGAGATGGACCGTTAACTCCCTGTTCTCCTACGGGAACCCATAACTGCTGTGCAACAGACCCCTTTCTGAGGGTAACCGTGGCGACAAGAGGGTAACCGTGGCGACAAGAGGGTAACCGTGGCGACAAGAGGGTAACCGTGGCGACAAGAGGGTAACCGTGGAGACAAGAGGGTAACCGTGGAGACAGACCTGCTTGAGGATCGTGACCGTGGCAGTCTTGTCTCTGAGTCCCATAGCCCTCTGTAGTCTGGATAAGCCCACAGCGATCGCCTTTCTACGTACCCTCTCCAATAAGCTGTGCTGGCTGATCCTCTGTGGGACACAACACAAACCCTGTAACGCACTGGTAACACAACGCACCATCCACAACCGCTAACACGCTCCGCCTCCTTACCCTGCTTTGCCTCGACCCTTTACACCGCCCATTCTCCAGCTCGCTGTCTGAGGATGACTCGCTCAGATCACTGGACAACAAAAGCCCCACATCATGCTCTGGCCGCAGCAGATTCTCCTTAGACAATGTTCTAGCCACGTCCACATGCCCTTCATCCGTCAGGAGATCAGGCTCGCTGTCCACACAGATGATGTTCAGGTCCATTCCGCTAGATGCCATCTCTCTGATGTTCTGCTCGGTTCCACTAGAACCAGCAGGTCTGGAGTTCTGGTCGGTTCCACTAGAACCAGCAGGTCTGGAGTTCTGGTCGGTTCCACTAGAACCAGCAGGTCTGGAGTTGAGGTCGGTTCCACTAGAACCAGCAGGTCTGGAGTTCTGGTCGGTTCCACTAGAACCAGCAGGTCTGGAGTTCTGGTCGGTTCCACTAGAACCAGCAGGTCTGGAGTTCTGGTCGGTTCCACTAGAACCAGCAGGTCTGATGTTCTGGTCGGTTCCACTAGAACCAGCAGGTCTGGAGTTGAGGTCGGTTCCACCAGACCCAGCAGGACTGATGTTCTGGTCGGTTCCACTAGACCCAGCAGGACTGATGTTCTGGCCGGTTCCAATAGACCCAGCAGGTCTGGAGTTGAGGTCGGTTCCACCAGACCCCGCAGGACTGATGTTCTGGTCGGTTCCACTAGACCTAGACCCAGCAGGACTGATGTTCTGGTCGGTTCCACCAGACCCAGCAGGACTGATGTTCTGGTCGGTTCCACCAGACCCCGCAGGACTGATGTTCTGGTCGGTTCCACTAGACCCAGCAGGACTGATGTTCTGGTCGGTTCCACCAGACCCAGCAGGACTGATGTTCTGGTCGGTTCCACTAGACCCAGCAGGTGTGGGCGGGCGAGGCATGGGAACGGTGATAATGAGCGGCATGGTGCTTTGGTGATTGGCCGAGACAAGCCGTAACTTGCAGGTTCCTGCTGACAGGGCGGGCCCGGCAGGGTGTGGGGCCACAGAGAGCCCCGGTACCACCTTCACGGGTCCGGTTGCGTTGGCGACGATGGTTTTGCTGTCCTTGTGGGTCCCGGGGGTCCCGTGAGGGGCCTTCAGACCCCTGATCTGGTTGAGGGGAACCAGCCGGATCAGCCTCCTGTCCGTCCTCTGGGACAAGTGTCCGATCGTATCGTAGAGATAGAACTGTCCTGTGGTCATCTGGCCCCCGACGGACCCCACATCAGCACTCCTCTGGTCTGAAAGAAGAGACACCGTCACAGTTCAAACACAGCACCTACTCACACACACCTCTACCGGACCAACGTAGGACCACATGCTCACCTGAAGTTGGAGGGGTGGCAGCCATGGTAACCACAGCAGGGCTGGAGGCGGGAGGTGCCGGGGGTTGGGAGGGGCGTACTCGCCCGGTGAGGTAGGCTGCCAGCCTGTTGGCCGGATGCAGGGCTCCCATCCTGCCCAGCTGGACCATAGCCATGGGGTAGGGCTTTCCGTTGACCTGTCCCAGGACACCAGCATGCAAAACACATGAGTGACAGAGCAGATATGTTCAGCCACCTCTTGCATTGGTTTGGTTTCTCAAACAGACTGTTCAGAGGCATTGAATGATATCGTTTGATTCAGAAGACAACAGTTTTTATCTAGTTTTTAATTTAGCATAGTTTTATGAATTTGCATCCTTTACTCTTTTCCCTGCAATCATCCCGAGGTGTCTAAAGAAGTAAATAGTTATATAATGCCATTTAAAGGCGCCTTGATGTTTTCTGAACACTAGACGGCAGAACGTCTAATTATCATAGCCAGTCGCCCCCCCCTGCTATACCCAAGACCAAGGACGTACTGCAAGCACAGAATACACAGCATGATAAAGAGCTGCTCGCCATCCCAAAGGTCTACCTGGACGTACTGCAAGCACAGAATACACAGCATGATAAAGAGCTGCTTGCGATCCCAAAGGTCTACCTGGCTTTCCGCTCTTCCAACGTCCTGGTCAGTTGCATGAGTATTTACATAAGTTAAGTATTGGAGGGGCATCAGGTGCGTTACTCATGGATGTCTTTCAAGGTGTCCTAGTCTCCATGCTAGAGCATGCCTGTTATTCGATATCAGTCAGCAGCTTTTGTGCATGCTCAAAACTGATCTGGCAGTCGATATCAATTGAAATGTTTGCGGAATCCAGGAGTGTCGTGTCTTTCCTGAGACCTGCAGTAGTACGATGTACGATGTTCCTATGAGCTTTGACCATATATGGTATTCCTACCTGCACCAGTAGGTTGCCTCCGCCCGACTCCTTCCGGTTGGCTGAGAGGAAGCCTGCGTGAGAGAGTCCAGAGAGGAAGGGCAGGGCCATCTTCATCATCCTTTTTTTAACCTCCTTCAGGTCCTCTTTGTCCTCCGCCACCTCCTTCTGAGAGTCCTCCTCAGCTTCCTCTACCTCCTTCTGAGAGTCCTCCTCAGCTTCCTCTTCCTGCACCTCCTTCTGCCAGTCCTCCACAGCCTCCTCTCCCTGCACCTCCTTCTGCCAGTCCTCCTCAGATTCCTCTCCCTGCACCTCCTTCTGCCAGTCCTCCACAGCCTCCTCTCCCTGCTCCTCCTCCTGCCAGCCTTCCACAGCCTCCTCTTCCTCCACCTCCTTCTGAGAGTCCTCCTCAGATTCCTCTCCCTGCACCTCCTTCTGAGAGTCCTCCACAGCCTCCTCTCCCTGCACCTCCTTCTGAGAGTCCTCCACAACCTCCTCTCCCTGCTCCTCCTTCTGCCAGTCCTCCACAGCTTCCTCTCCCTCCACCTCCTCACCTCCTGTCCCCGTTGGTCCAGTCTTACTTGGACCAATGGGACCTGGTCTAGTCGTGGACAGCAGGGTTTTGGGGAGGTCTGCTTTGCCTTCGGATATGTGCACCTTGTAGTGGACAACGCCACGTTTGATGGTGAAGCTCAGGAGTTTGGCATAGTATTTGTTGATCCAGAATGGCTTGTGGAGTCTCTCCTGGGCCATGGCCTGGCACACAGCCTTCAGAACCTGGGTCTGAACCTCTGGACTAGGCCATTGGCAGTCTGCCACGATCACCAGGTGCTTGGCAAGCTCTGAACAAGATTCTGGAGATTTGGTTGGGGAGGGATCTGAAACAGAACCAGTGATTCGCTAAATTAAGGTTGACACCTGGTTATACACCTGGTTATACCCGACAGTCACCCATCTACACCTGGTGTAGATAAGTGTATCCAGGTGTATGACAGGTGAAGACTGGTGTTGTATCGGTCTTCACCTGGTCTAACATCACATGTCATACATCAGTGTTCCACCTGGTTACACAAGTCTACACCTGGTTACATACGTATACACCTGGTTACACACACGTCTACACCTGGTTACACACACGTCTACACCTGGTTACACACACGTCTACACCTGGTTACACACACGTCTACACCTGGTTACACACACATATACACCTGGTTACACACACATATACACCTGGTTACACACGTACAGTATACACCTGGATATACCAGTCAACAACTGGTTTCACAAGTCTAGACCTTGTAAGACCCATCCATACCAGGTCATACCTGTCTGAACCTTGTTGGACCTGGTTAAACCTGGTCATACCGGTCTACACCTGGTTAAATGAGGTACCTGTCGTTGAGGCTGCTGTTTGGTTCCTGATTTGCCTGGGTTCTTCCTCAGCTTCCTGGACACCTTCTGACTTCTGAAACACAAACAAGCTGGTTACCAAACAGCCAATCCAGACCACCCCAGCTTCCCAGCAGCCAATCAGAGTCCTTACCTGTGTGTGGTTGAGCGTCTTCCTCCCTGCGTAACCTCTGACCCTGGCACAGGTCTTCCCATTATTCCCAGCCACGCGTCGCACCTGGAAACACAGACTAGCTTAGCCGACGACAGCCATCTTTCCACGTGGGAACACAGACTAGGTCTCAGGATAAATTAGCTAGCGGCGTTCCTGCTCCTAGTGTGTGAGTACATGTAGACGTAGTATGCAGACAGTGATGCAGGTGTTCCCTATTGGATGTGGTACTTTCAATCAGAACAAGATCTAATTGTTTGACAATTGTGTGCAACTAAGACCAGTAAATATTGTTGGGGGTGGGACTTAAATATGTTTTGACTGGCTCACTGGCATCGCTGCAACCTATGTGTGGAATATGTATAAAATTCCCCAAAATACATTCACTCGAATGGGAACAAACAATCAACAAGATCCTTGTTGCAGTTCAGTTGTCACGGTTCCAGAGCTACGTTCCAGGAGATCTAGACTGATCCAGTAAACGGGCTCGTACCTGGTTCTTCGGGTGAGTGACGTGTTCTGGGGTGTACATGGGTTCAGGGTCCACGTCTCCTCCCTTCCACAAGGTACGAACCGGCTGGGCCGGCTGAGCCACACTCTCTGTCTCCTTCAGCACTGCACCAAGGAGACGAGAAGGATGGAGCCAGTACAACATATACACCTGATCAATAACACCATACACCTGATCAATAAACACCCTGTACACCTGATCAATAACACCATACACCTGATCAATAAACACCCTGTACACCTGATCAACAAACACTCTAAAGCATACCCAATCATTTCATAAAGCTTAATAAATAATTATAATATATAACTGAAGGACTTACTACCCAGGCTTCTACAGAACCTAGACAGAACTAAAACTACCCAGGCTTCTACAGAACCTAGACAGAACTAAAACTACCCAGGCTTCTACAGAACCTCGACAGAACTAAAACTACCCAGGCTTCTACAGAACCTCGACAGAACTAAAACTACCCAGGCTTCTACAGAACCTCGACAGAACTAAAACTACCCAGGCTTCTACAGAACCTCGACAGAACTAAAACTACCCAGGCTTCTACAGAACCTCGACAGAACTAAAACTACCCAGGCTTCTACAGAACCTAGACAGAACTAAAACTACCCAGGCTTCTACAGAACCTTGACAGAACTAAAACTACCCAGGCTTCTACAGAACCTCGACAGAACTAAAACTACCCAGGCTTCTACAGAACCTCGACAGAACTAAAACTACCCAGGCTTCTACCGTTATAACCCACCATAGGCCATCTTCATCCTCTTCTTCCTCCTCTTCCTCTTGGAGGGGTCGAGGTCAGAGGGGCTGGAGTCCGACCCGTCCAGGTTCTTCAGTAGAACAACCTTCTGCCTCAGACAGCCGCAGCCCAGCATGCACTGGACCTTGCCGCAGTGGGTGATGGGCCGGGAGTGGGCCAGGCTGGAGCAGACACAGCCCAGCCGGCAGAAGTCGTTGAGGCAGGGTGGAGTCCGTCGCTTCACCAGCTGGATTGGAGCAGTGGGGTCTTCACGTACGAAGCCCTAGGGGGAGGGAAACACCATCTCCTGGTCAATGCTTTACATCAAAACCCAGAAACATACCTCTATCACAGTGTACCATAGCTAGGCTAGATAGCTGAGCTGTACAGGAAACTAAACCCAGAAACAAAGTAAACTATTAGTGAGATAGATTATCTGTGAGAATGCTCCAACAGCTCATTTCTGACCCATCAGAAAAGGCCTTCCTTGATTTGTTTGATAAATCCATCTTGCCTTTCCATCCTGTCAATGCGCCCGGCTCAATGGCAGAGAAATGTTTGGATCAAAACTTCTATCTCTTCGGCCTCTCTCTCTCTTTATCAAAGCTTTCATGCAGCAGCTTTAAGGCCTTACCGCTGAGGTGAAGAGTGATGTGAGGGCGATGGAGGCCCTCTCCTCGGTGATGCAGGTCCGGGGTCGCCCCTCCCACATCACTCCTTCCTCCAGGTTCCTCTGCTTCAGCAGCGTGACGGAGACCAGGGCTTTGGGCTTGGGGGCCACATCCCTGGCTGGACCTAGCTCAGAGTCCGACTCCAGTGGAGCCAGGTCCTGACAGCCTAGCGCTAGTCCCGAAGCTAGGTCCTTTGACACAGGCGTCTTTGGTGTTGGGCGAAGGGAGGGTGCTGACTTCAGTTTCTTTGTCTTCTTCGAGGGTGTGTCGCTGGGCGCGGAGACAGGAGGGGGTGTCGTCTTGGTGGGGGGTGGGTCTGCCTCGGATTTGTCTTGTGTCTGGGACGTGAGAGATGGGTGTGTTGAGGGCGTGGCTAGCTGGGCTGGAGAAGTGGGGAGGGTCGGGGGCTGGGTGAGAGGCTGCTCAGGGTCAGCTGCTGTGGGACTAACTAAGCCCCCAGTACCTGATGCTGGTTTGGATTTCAGTTTGGACCCTGCAGTCTTCTGCCTCCTGGACTTCTTGGTGGTCGTGGGCGGCAGTCTGGGCCTCTTGGAGGGGGGTACGAAGCTGGAGATGAGGGCGGAGGTGGGTGCACTAAGGGGCTGCTTCTTCAGTACACTGCTGAGGGTCCGGACGTAGCTGGAGCTCTGGGTGGGCAGCTCGTAGGCCACGGGCTCGGGCGGGGCCTGGGAGAACCTGGAGGCGTGCTGGTCGAGGAGCTTGCCCTCGTTCTCCAGGTACTCATCCAGCATGTCACTGCAGAAGGCTGATAAGTTCTTACTGGGATGCTCAGACAAGGCAGCAGCTACAACATAAGACAAACCCCAATTAAATGGTTATTGCAATTCTAAAGTATTCTAAGATTGGAAACTTTCTCAAGAGCATGTATTTAATCAGTGAGTTGCAAACCTTCGGTCTTAGAAGACGAAGACGATGTAGACGACTCTGAAGGAGAAAACTTCTCTCTCCAACCCTTGATCTGGGTAACGTCAGAGGTCTTACCTGTCCTGGACACAAAGTCCAAACACACACCTGCAGAAACATTGCTATGTTATATTATTATTGTAGGGCACTTCAAATCTTTTTTGCAAGACATCATTGTTCTGTTTTATTTGCATCCAGTGCAATCTAGGAAAAGGCTAACCCATCGCAAAACCTTTTCATCTTACTGATAATCCTCTACCACAAACTATCCTCTAGCAGGCCAAGCACCACTGGCTACGGTAGCCCTTAGCACGCTTAACATTCACCACTGGCTAGGCCAACATCATAGCAAGCAAACCACCCACCAGAGGTTTAACTAACCCATAGCAAGCTAGCCACCCACCATAGGCTAGGGTAATCAATAGCAAGCTAACAACCCACCAAAGGCTAACGCATAGAAAGCTCAACATAAACCACATGCTAGGCTAACCTAGAACCTAGAAGTGTAACCTAGAAACACTTAATATCTCCTTGCTAAAACCTTTGTGGATTCTCACTCTGTGGCAGTAGACGAGGTGGAGCTGGCGGTGACGCAGCCCACGGTAACACAGCCCACGGTGACACAGCCTGCGCTTCCATAGGATGAGGGGGGATGGGTAGACGCACCCCTAGGTACTGCAGGTCTATAGCGAGCGTAGCATCCAGTAAATGCATCTTCAACCCAACTGGAGGTCGTAGAAATTGGGGGGAAAATGAAAAGTTAGCGGACGAGACTCTTAAAGGAAAACATTGGACTTTTTCCACCTGGAGCCTATTTTCCTATAATCTGGGGTCTAAGGGACGAATGCAGACCACAATTTGTTAAAATGATCCAGTATTGAGCGAGAACCCCGCAGCCATAATCCGCGAAACAGCCTGCAATGTAATCCTTTACGGCGATAGCACCTGTAAATACACAGGCTCAGATTATATTCTAACATGGAAAGATCCATACAGATAAAACTAGTTTCTTTACCTTTTGCTTGATCACGGTTTGTTATTGTGTCCAACCAAGTCACGCTCAGTGAGAAGTCTCGTGAGAGTTGAGTCATTGTAATGACAATAGGGAAATATCCTGCAACAATGAGATTTCAGAGCGAGACTTCTCCTTTAGCAAGACTTGGTTGGACAAAATAGCACTCGGATCAAGCGAAAGGCAAAGAAACAAGTTTTATCTCTCTGTATGGATCCTTCTTAAATGTTAGAATATAATCTGAGCCTGTCAGTGGAAAAAACAAGCACTTTTATACGATTTATATTGACAGGGATCGCCCCAAAGGATTGCATTGCAGCCCATTTTCCCAGATTACAACTGCATTTTTCTCGCTCAATACTGGACCAATTTCAGAAATTGTTCTCAGCATTAGTCCCGTATACCAAATATGATCAGAAAAGAAGATACAGGTTGAAAAATCTCAACGCTAGTCTTTAATGATGCTGACCATCAAGGATGAAGGATGCGAAGACCCATGTGAGTTACTTGAGCGTGGCTGATGTGGGTGAAATGTATTAAATAAGATGAATAATTAATATTTAATGATTCATACCCTCTTGCAACACAGGGTGGATGACCTGTCTGTTCTTCATGAGCTTCAGATCTCTCAGGAGAATAGTCTGGAAGGCAGCGACACACTCCTTGTGATCCTTTAGTCCATCACCTGGAGAAACATGTTCTCCAGTTGCAGTAGCACCAATCCCTCCTGTGTCTGGTGGTGGTGTGCTTTGTTGAGGAGGCTCTCCCTCTGGTGATGGTGTAGCTGGTTGAGGATCTTCTCTGGAGCTCTCCAGAGGCTGGCTCCCTGGGCCTTCAAGTGAATCCTGAAGATGGAGCTTCAGTGCTTCCTAAAACGAGTGGCACATGTTTTTGCTACAATTAAAATAGTCTCAAGCCTTTTGTGAGATTTCTAAAGGCCTGTCCGTGAAACAAATGCATTTGTTTGTTAATCATGTAATACTGAGAGGGTACGGTTTGTTTGATATTATAATGGTACAAGATATTCTGAAACATTCAATCCAATACATCTGCATTTTCTATCAGAAATATTTGAACTGAGATTCAGCTCATTAATCACACAGTCAAGTGATTCAATTTGGAA
The DNA here is from genome assembly GCA_026745465.1 of Lota lota. Lineage (NCBI taxonomy): Eukaryota > Metazoa > Chordata > Actinopteri > Gadiformes > Lotidae > Lota > Lota lota. The sequence goes on along the minus strand of JACYXH010000299.1, from coordinate 257,226 downwards.
CAATCTTAACACCACCTACTGTGAGAGCAGCATTGGGGATTACCTTGGAGGTAAACGAGACGAAGAGCTGCTCCTCCACTTCCTCCAGGCTAGGCTGCATCTTGGTGTACACAGGGTCGGAGTCGCCGGTAGCCCCCTTGGACTGTCCCTTCCTACACTTCCTCTTACCCTTCAATGGCTTGGTGGTTGGTTCTGGTTCTGATTGTACTGGAGGGCAGGGATCCGACCTAGTGATGGGAACCGTGAGGGGAAGCGGCGGGTGGGGAACCAGAACATGCTCAGCTTTTCCGACTTCAGCCTCCAAGAGAAGGTTGTTGTTGTCGGTGGAAATGAAGGACAGGAGGTCTGAGAGAGAAGGGGACAAGGCGCCACCATCCAGCGATGAAAAGCTGGGAGACAGAGAGAGCTGGAGAGCAAGGGGAGACAACTCCCCCGGGAAGGGTAAAGACTGGTATTCATCGTCATGCAGCAACGGGTCAGGGGTTATAGAGGGTGCTTCTTGGCAGGGCTGATCGGGGGGGTTTAGTGTAGGAGACTGGGGTGTGGGGTAAAACGGTGTAAACGAGCTCAAAAATGGGTCAGGCTGAGGAAACAAGGAGTGCCATTTCAGGGTAGTGTGGGCGACTGGGGGAGAAGGTAAAGTTTCTAATCCTAGAGACACATGTAGGGGGGGTAAAGGTTCTGGTGAGGAGGCGGGAGACAGAGATTCAAAACCTATGGGGGAAGATTCTGGTAGGAGGGGGGCCGGTTGGTTGGTCGACACACGTGGCGGTACGGTACTGGAGTCTGTAATGTCAGCCAGGAATGAATCAATGGCTGTTGGCAAACCTTCAGGAGCAGAAGTGGAGAAATGTATTTGCTCAGATGTAGATAATGGCAGATATGTGCTTGGTAACAAGAGTGTACCGTCCGGTACCATAGGTTTAGGAACCACAATTTGAGGGGCCAACACTTGACCCTCTTGTGTTGGTTCCTGGTGAATCTGTGTTGACGCAGGGCTGATGCAGAAAGAGCCGGAATGGGAACCAAAAGTGGACCGGACCCCAGGTGCCGCTTTAGAGAGAGGTGGTGCCTCAGAGGGTGGTGTATTTAAGGGCTCTTGTCTGGTCCCCACATTCCTGTGTTTCGGCTGATGTTTCGAAAGGAAGCGGGCGAGAGCTGGCAGAGGAACAAGCGGCGGTCGCTTGTGTGGCCTCACATTTTCTTCTGGTTGAGGTTCAGATTTACTCTGGCAGTCCAATGAAGACAAAAACTGCTTTATTGGGGATTTAGGGGCAGGACAAGATGCCGTTGTGGACTTTTCATTGACTGCGGTGCAAACTGTCGGAAACGGGCACTCAAAGTCAGCCACCTTTACTTTGCAAGTAGAATTCATACTGGCCACCATTTTGTCCAAATTGCATCTTCGCAGGGAAACGTGAGCCTCTCGGATCAGTTCAGAAAACAACTTCTGAGAAGGCTTTGCCTTACTGAGGAAAAAAATTAATAAACATTAATGTTGCCCTGTTGCAAGATTATACATGTATCCAATTCATTAAATGCATCACAAATCCCAAGGAAAGTTCAAGAAGTGTTTTTGCGGGAGGCATATTAATGGGTTATTGGCGGCTTTATATAAGTTACGCTTTAATAACTAGGTTGTTACTTCAGAATTTTGGTAGTGAATATATTTCCCATCTTAATTAATATTGTTGACGCCAATAACCCCCACTTTCCACTCTAGACTTTTCAGTGACATAATTAAACTAGTTGCCATATAGGATGGTTCCACTACAAACCTTAACGTGTTACACAAACATGAGGAGGACGAACGCTGGATTATGACCAATGACCACTAAAAACCTAGAGTGTTTTGAAACGAACAAGCCGATGCGGGGATTGACTGTTTGCAAGTCAAACGCTTTGTCCAAGGGAGAATGCGTTAAGTGATTTAGTTCGATCTTTGAGTCCCCGTTGAACGTAAACTATGGTGAAATACAGCGCTACTTTTTTTCTGTTTGAAATGTTGAGTTTGCTCAGACATTTGTTACATACAGACGGAGGCAGAAGTTGCGTTCTGCGTTTACCTGTTCCAGCGTGGAACGAATTTCAGTCAGTAGCGCCAGATGGCCATTACTTCAGTCCATTAAATAAACCATGTGTACCTTTAGGATATGAAAACCCTCTGCTGCAGTTAAGTGGCTTTGAGACTACTAGCTACAATATTACCAGCTGTAGCCTACATCTTGGCTACGGTTCAAAGGATTAGTCAAGGCGATTTTGCTAGTTTGGACACTGGGCTAAGAAGTGGTTTATTTGTGTAACGAGAACTAGACCCATTTTCCACTTAACATCATCTTACCTAGACAGTTCTTCAGTGGCGCTGGTGGCTGCAGGTATCGAGGTATCTGAATGCTGGTGGTCAGCTACTGGGCAGCTTCTAGGCTTATGGTTTGTGGGCAAAGATTTTAAACTCTTCTTTAGGAAAGGATTTTGATTGGTGGATGGGTCTGCCTCCTTGTTCAAGTCTTTGCTAGCAGATGATTTGAGCTTCAGGGCCAGGGAGCTTGATCGTTCATCTTTAAACCCTTTAGCAAACGGGTTATAGTTGACTTTCAGTTGTGTGAACCGTGAGTTCTGGTAAGCACTGACTGCAAAAAACTCTGTCTGCGGAAAAGTGAAAGTAGCAACCCGAGGTCCGTTGAGTTTGAGTTCTTTCTTGGCGTTGGCAGAAAAAGGTACGACGTGTAAACGAGGTATGTAGCGATGCAGTGGATGCAGGACAAGGTTTCCCTGGCCGGGGCTCATGTTAGTGAGCTTGAGTTTATAAAAAGACACCGGCTGCTCCATCCAGCGCTGCCCTGTGGACGGTGAATCAGGGTGAGAAAATGGCAGACTCTTCAAATGGCGTATTGCCTTTCCAGCGACCTGCCATTTGTGTCCGGTCCATTTGTACTGGCTGCTGTCCACGGGCTGGATATCCACAACCAGAGAGTACTTCTTAGACGCATCGAGGCCTGAGATGCGAAAGCGGCAGTAAGGAAACATCCGGCTGCCATCTTGAGTGAGAATCATCTCCGTCTGGCACCTGAAGAACTCGTTCCACATGACGTTGTTGTCCAGGGTGACACTCACGCCATGGCAGCTGATCTTGGCCGGCAGGTTCTCTAGGATCGCTTGAGTGGGAGACGCCCCGACTCCAGGGGGGTTCTTTATGCGGTCTTCCACGTTGTCTGTGAACATAGTTCCTTCTCCTTCTCCGGCCCTCACAGGTTTAAGGCGAATAAACAACGGAGGAGGAAGGGGAGGCCTTGTGGCTTTCGTAGAGACGTTAGTACATTCCTTTTGAAACACCATTTCCTTACGCGTCTTCTTGGTGGCCATGAATGAAACGCAGACATTCAAACAAAGGCGAACTCTGATTCACACAAAGCCTGCAGCCTAAGACCCCAAGAGAACAAGAAGGTTAATCATTACTTTGCTTGATTAACACTTTATTCAAACAACCTATTGTTAGCACGTCTGGTTTTATACAAATAAACACCATCCGTGATATAGAAGGACTGTCGATGGATTTCAGCGAGACCTTGAAGGATGGTTGTATATGGTTGTTGTGTTGTAGTTGTGAGTGGCTGAAGTGGGTGTAGTTATTGTGTAGTGTTGAGGTGGATGGTGGTTTTGCAGTGGGCGGTTGTAATGTAGTGTTACGGGTTATGTTGGTGGTTATTGTGTAGCAGCAGTCGAACAATACAATGTTTTCATTTGCTTGGTTTGCCTGTCCCAAGACTAGTGTGTAACCACACTATTTATTACACCTAGGTGATACATCACATATTTATATAAGTTACCAGTTATCAATGTACAGGCCATTTGAAAATATCACACATCTATTGCAAGAAGCCCAGTTCATGATAAATCTGATTGTCATTCTAGTGTACGTCTTGGCCGTTCAATCTCAAATCTGCTAGCTTATTCCTGCAACAACCGCTGAGGTTTAACTAGCTAGATAGTCCTGTCAGTGAAGCAGTCGAGCCATTAGCCTTGCTATCAACGCAGCGGGTATAACAGCTAATAGGGCCTGTACATCGTGACGTCACATCGAACTGACCACCTCCATTTCGGAAGTATATGAGCACAATAATGTTATTGAAAGTAATTGTGTTTTGGTCATTGTTAATAATTGTAATATTTGCCATTATGGGGAGACATTGTGTTTGAGACTGCCACTTTCTAATGCATGGTTATGATATAATTACCTTTATTTAGGATTTAGGATTGTAAATTACTACAAAACTCGTCATCACAAAATGGCGGAATATCCCCATCAACAAATCCCATGATGCATTCTAATGTACAAACCCAATACAACAACTATGTTATCGCCTGTAATATTTACACATGGTGGGACTTCATCATCTGAATGAATTAAAAGCATCCAGTTAAGTCAAAAACAAAATGATTTGTTCCTTTCCCCATTTTGTATCCCCGCACACCATGGCGATCATGAAACGTGATGTTTAAATGGAGGTTGCCTGTGCTATGACTAGCATGTTTTATGTAGAAACAGTCTATCCAACACAAAACTTTTGTTATATTTGGGATACCTGAGTTGCTGCCGAAAAGTTGAAAATAAGACAAGAAAATCACCGTGCCTGCGGATGCTCGCTAGCACTAACGTTACGTCCAACGCTTCGAAAATGCTGTTCAGTCGTCTAGTTGTGTATACATCTATATATCTATATCGGCCTGGCTCGTGGGCTGACCCCCCGACGTCGATGATATGAGGAATACGAAGGTTCACCGCGCGCACGGACCACCGTCATTAAACACCGCGTGTTTTCGACAACATGGCGGACTCCACCCGATAATGGCTGCTATCTCCCAACTCAATGATGTAATGGCTTCTGTCTGTCCCCTCAACCCTGTAAAGGCTTCCCGGACCTAATCTCTCCACTGTCGAACCATGTGCTGGGCCATGCACAAGGATTACCTTCTGCATCGTCGAATTGATCGAGTATTTCGACGGAGCAGTTTACATCCAGCGGTTGTCATCGGATAATTTCCAGTTGGAAGGAGCAACATTTTCTGACTGAGGGCTGAACGGTAGGAAACGTGTTTCCATCGCAGACTACGTCACCATACGTCCCGTCCCCCATTCCCTCCATTGGGGATGCGCAAAGCCCACTGCGCAGTCCCGTTCGTTCGCCATCTTGACACATGGTTCAGAATAAGCCGCTCGACAATCCAGGCGACCCCTGATCGTTTATTGATTAAATCGATAGTTCTGACGGAGAAGAGGCGAGGCGCTGTGGCCGCGTTACACCTGGTGGGTCGGCGGCTGGAGGAATAGCCGTCCACTGGGCCGCTGGGAGCGACGTGCCGGAGCTGGGAGACGGTGGCATCCTGCGTGGACAGACCGAGGGCTGCGGTCGTCGCCGGAGCGCTGTGGATAGAATTGCTCATATGACCTGGAGTGACTGTGCCATTGTGTGTGAGAGGACATGTAGCGTGTGAATGCAGCGATAGGAAGTCCGCAGAGTCCAGACATGGATATGAAACGATGTTTAGGAACGAATGCAGTGGATTTGATAAATGAGGTTTGAATCACAATAGAGCCGCGTGTGGTGAAGGCTGAGGGTTTATCGTAGTGGGGGTTAGTGTTGGAATTTAGCCGTGTGTAGTGGAGGCAGGCTAATGAAATAGTGGAGGTTAGTGTTGGAATAGAGCCATGTGTAACGTTAGTGATGGTTGGGTAATAGTGTTGGGATAGAGCTGTGTAGCAACAGAGCCGGGGTGATGGAGGGGAGTGTCTTGTGTTTTCCTTCTGAAGGGGGACTTTGACTCCATCTTGAGACAACGGGTTCTTCACTTGGAAACGCTGGGTGCTTTTCCGTGGAAATGGCGGAGATACTTGGTCGTGTCACAGATGGCAAAATCCCCTCAGGGGCCAACCTTGAAAGGCGACGAACTCATCGGCGAATGCCCGACAACGAATGATTCCAGAATAAAACAAATGCGGCGTTATTGCTCTTCAGTATGATGGGGATTATATTCCACATGGAGCTCGACTACGACGCCTTTCGAAAGATCTGGGTGTTTTGGTCCTCCATGTAGCGCGGTGGGGGGGGGGGGGGGGGGGGGGGTCCGCCTGTCTGCTGCGGTGAAGTGGTCGGTCGTGTATCTCAATGTGCTCCCCAACACGTCGTCGTTTTACGGGTTTTGTTGTATAATGTGCAATGTTCTTTCAGCTCGGCCTCTGAATAAAAGACGCGCCACACGGTTTCACACGACGCACCATCTTTATTCCTTCAAAGTCAGCATTCGTTTTCGGTAAAACATTTACAACACAGGTAAGAACGGTGTTATTTTACGGGATTAATATTCAAACCAGTTTCTCGAGACTCGTCTACATGTCGTCACTTGATAAGAATGGACCAGGCCTCGAATACACACTAAGCCGGTTCCGTCTGGTGTCTCGACCCTGAGCTCCTTCATCCAAACGCATAATATACACCGTAAAATAACAGACGTCAGTCCATTCAACAAGTTTCATTTATATACTTTAAGATCTATAGCTGGTTTTAATATATTATCTGATTTACTTCTAATAAGATGCCCCATGTGCAGAATAAGTCAACATTGGTAGAGTTGAATTCACAGCAGCAAAACATAATTCATCAGGAAACAATACATTTTTACCCTGAAATGTGGAGGTTAGTTGTAAGAAACTATTTAAGCTCATTCCAGTGAAATGACCGTTATACTATTTAGATTGGAACAGTAAAAAAATAAATCATATTGCTAACATCCCATGAAGGCAGCGTAGACTGGCCTTAATATTCCCAGTTAAGAACAAAGCACCCATGGGTGTCAGACCAGTGTGGTGGAAGGTGTTTGTAATATTACCCAGAGTTCAATGCGGAGGGCGACAGGTGTCCATGTTCTACTGAGCATGTGCAGAACCCAGTACAGCGAGGACCCCAGCAGAGACATGATGGCGCACCATGGGGGCTGCCATGACAACCAATCAGAAACCAGCTGAAGATCGGGCTTGGCACGTCCTGGTCCATGATTGGTCCAGGACGTTTTTCTTTTTTAAATTTCCTCAGGCTCTTCATCGTCCTTTCTCAAGTCTGTTGATAGCAAACATCCCATATACAGGAAGTAGCAGTATATGGGAGGGGGGCTGAACAGGAAGTAGTCCAGGCTGATCTCAGACATGAATGACGACATCATCCTCTTCGTCTCGGAGGTCCTGCAGGGGGTCTGGGCTCCCCTCCTCCTCCTCCCCCCTGTCCCCACACGGACCCATGATGTAACGGTAGTCTCCTCCTATCGCCATGGCAGCGCTGCAGGTCATCGCCCAATCAGACTCCGCCCCCTGCTCCCCCCCCTCCAGGTTGACGTAGAGCAGGGGCGGCCTGGGGGGGGCCGGGGAGGCCGCAGCCCCCAGACCCTCCAGCTGCTCCAGCAGCCTCTGGAAGCTGGGCCGGCACTTAGGTACCGGGCTCCAACAGCTGTGCATCACCTCGTAGCTGGGGGAGGAGAGGGGCGGTTACCATGGACACCGTGCATGTAAGGATGTCCTCATTACATGTGATGTCATCATGACACATGGGATGATGTCATGACGTGACGATGTAATTTCCCTGTCATGACGACATTCCTTTGAGATAACGTCATTACATGTGATGTCATCATGACACATGGGATGATGTCATGACGTGATGATGTAATTTCCCTGTCATGACGACATTCCTTTGAGATGACGTCATTACATGTGATCATGTCGTCACATGAAAGTCGACGTCAATGCACAAAGTTTAAAAAATGTAGGAGAAGATGTAAATATGGACTCAGGTTAAATGCAGTGATTTTTGGGTTAGCAGGTGTGGATGATGGCTGGTTTAAGCAGCCTCACCTGGCCCGAGTCAGTCTGATTGGACTCTGGAGCTGGGTGAGGCTGCACACCTGTTGCACATTGAGTAATCAGTGTGCACAGGTTACACCAGCCATCACCTCACACACTCAGGGAGAGATCGTGTATGGCTGCATGGAGCACCAGCTTCATGTATCAATGTCCTTCAAACTCTTCAATAAAGCGGTTTCCAACAACATGGCTTGTAATTTGGTGTGTAGTTCAATAAAGTACTCACATGTACAGTCAGGCTTGTAGTTTAATGTGTAGTTTAATAAAGTAGTCATTTATAGTTTGGCGTGTAGTTTAATAAGGTACTCACATGTACAGTATGTCTTGTAGTTTAATGTGTAGTTTAATAAAGTACTCGCATGTATGATATGATCTAACGGTTGTATAGTATGACTTGTAGTTTAATAAGGTACACACGTATGGCTTGTAGTTTTTGTTTTTCAATAATGTACTCACTGTTAAGAAAAAATTTAACACCCTATGGTATGGTCAGTAGAAAAGTATGGTCAGGGCCCCAATAGATAAAGTGATAGTTGGAATAAAAGACTAGTCAACTACTGTCACAAGACTAGTCAGCTGATGTCACCAGATGTAGTCAGCTACTGTAACCAGAAGTAATCAACTACTGTCATAAGATGTAATCAACCACCACACAAGACTACTCAGCTGCGGTCACAAGATGAGCCTGGAGGACCCGAGAGCACGAGTACATGGGCAAAGTCGGCCCAACAACCCAGGAACCAATCAGGAGGGGAATACACTCTCCGAGGCCTCTCTCCTGCACGCCCCCGAAGAGAGAATAAAAGGCACCGACCCACGGAGATCGGGGCTTCTTCTCTCACCGCGACCTCCCTCTCGACGGAGCCCGCTTCAGAGAACCAAGACCAGCGCTGATAGTTTAGAGATACCGCCGTGTTATGCCTGTTGTCTAGTCTATTCGATATAACCCAAAGTATAATTAAAGTAGTCCACGCCTATTCAATTCTACCCTCCGGTTCCTGGTGTCTTACTTCAAGGTGGCTCCTCTATTTAAATGTATTAACATCACATGTACAGTATAGTAGTTTGGTTGAATACTCACACGTCGTCTCGACAGTCTGGAGGCTGTTTGAGCCTCTCTCCTTTGATGAGGTACTCGTAGACCTCGGAGTTCTCCACCCCGGGGTAAGGGGTCTGGCCCCGGGTCATCACTTCCCACATGGTCACCCCAAACGCCCACTAGAGGGAAGCACAACAACACAGTGGCTCATCAATCGCTCAGCAAAACAAACGTTATGATTGTGGCTCGGGTCTAATGAGATCTGGTACATCAGCACCTGGATATCCTTTGTGTGGATGAGCTGTACCGACCAGTCACCTGTATCCTGGTCAGCCCAGGCCTACCCCCCCAGTATAACACCAACGTCACCAGGTAACTCACTCGCCTCCTTAACAGTCATCTGCTGTGGAACGGGTCAATGCTACCTCTTTGGAACCAGAACAAAAGTAGTCCCAGTCTCTGCTGGGACAAGACACAATCTTTAGTTGGTCCAGCATAACGCACAAACAGGCGTCAGACTGTCTTCTCAATGTGCGACCATAGAGTCGGACAGGGCAATATGTCTGATACTCCATGCTGAAGGGAGGCCTGCTGAAGGGAGGCCTGCTGAAGGGAGGCCTGGTGAAGGGAGGTCTGGTGAAGGGAGGTCTGGTGAAGGGAGGTCTGGTGAAGGGAGGCCTGGTGAAGGGAGGCCTGGTGAAGGGAGGCCTGGTGAAGGGAGGCCTGGTGAAGGGAGGCCTGGTGAAGGGAGGTCTGGTGAAGGGAGGCCTGGTGAAGG
>JACYXH010000299.1:225000-242500 GCA_026745465.1 Lota lota | reverse complement strand
GCCCTCTGTATCTCTGTCCCTAGTGGACAGCATAGATTGTGTGGTCGTTTGGGTTTCACGTCACGTAGTCGGTAAACACGGCTCGGAGTCGCAGCCTACCAATCCTGCAGCGTATGAGCCGTGTTAACTAGTTCAACCACTTAACCCCAGCAGCTAACCCCTTCTACTAGTGACCTGCAGCTTCTGTCCACATCCCCGAGCAGGTCGACGACCTGTCCAACACCGGCTCCCTTCAACAGCAGGAAGTCCTCGTTATCAGTAGTTAGATACACAGTAACTAGTAGCAGAGTCCCACCACTTTGATTGAAACGTAATCACAAATGTGGTTGGTGTTCCAGAAAGTCCTGCTTTCAACGTGTCAGCCACACGAAGCACATGACCGGTGATTCGTTAAACCCGGGTCTGGGACTGGAGCCTGAAGGCTGCCGTGACAATAAGGGTACAAGATGTGGACTTACGGCAGAGCCCGTAGTGGGTCTGTATGAGCACCACGGGGATCCACCACGGCAGCCTCATCGTTGCATGTCTCCTGAAGTCCAACACTTCCCACAACTTTCTGCTTCACTTGTCCCACAATGTACCAGTCAACAACACGGCGGACAGTCCCAGTCTCTTATCCCCTAACCCCGACCCGGGATAAACAAGACCCGGAGCTTCGACTCGGTCCTTTGTGCTGTCGTCCGGAAGACCAGGTCCACTTTACTTGGCCACTTGTTTATTTCTGTTATTCACATTCTCACGGTTGTTTTCCTGCGGGACGCGACGGCTCCGGCAGAGGAATGTGGACGGGAGGGGAGAGCGGCCGCGTGTGGCGCATGAGCGCCGCCTGCTGGAGAAGGAGGCTTCCTGCGGGAGGCGATCGATGACGCACCGGTGATTGATTGATCACCCGAGGTCATTCCGGTAGAGCTTGGTTATCAAGTCATTGCGGCACGCACGAGTGCACGCCCATCCCCATCGTTGCAGTGATTCACCGGTTACACTTATTAATGATGGTTTGATTATAGACAACATTTATGATTTAAACACAACATGAGCTGAATTCACATCCACTGGATCACCATCAGTGTTATATTAGAATAATAATAATAATTATATTATTAGTGTATGACAGCTGTGGTTGTTCTGGACAGATCATGGGTGTTAGAAATAGTCATTCATGTTTTTATTAATAACAGCTTTTAAATAACACTTTTCGTTTTGAAGCATCGATCATTTACAAGTTATACAAGTGAGACTAGTAGTGTTCTGTTAAATGGAGGTAAGCAGGCAAGGTTTTGGAAAACATTAGGAAGAGAAACTCCTTCAGTGAAACACAAGATTAGTTCAATAACCTGTTTCCTAAAAAAAGGTTATTGAACTAATGTTTCATAAACAGTAAGATGAATGTGTTCACCAGTGCATACTTCACCTAGGTGTGGTGACATTCTGATTGCCATGGTTACCGAACACTATGGGTTACCAAGCGGTTCGCTAGCATCCGTTACCATGGATCCGATCGACCGCTCTCCAGTCGCTACTCTGTTAGCATTAGCATCAGCTGAAACGGCAGTACACTTGCAGTACACTTGCAGTACATTTGCAGTACACTTGCAGTACATTTGCAGTACACTTGCAGTACACTTGCAGTACATTTGCAGTACATTTGCAGTACACTTGCAGTACACTTGCAGTACATTTGCAGTACACTTGCAGTACATTTGCAGTACACTTGCAGTACACTTGCAGTACATTTGCAGTACACTTGCAGTACATTTGCAGTACACTTGCAGTACACTTGCAGTACATTTGCAGTACACTTGCAGTACATTTGCAGTACACTTGCAGTACACTTGCAGTACATTTGCAGTACACTTGCAGTACACTTGCTGATACTCTGGGTTTAAAGCAAGGTTAGATCAGAATCATAAAGAAACATGACTAGAAGAATAAAACATCTTAGACCAGCTGAGTTTAAAACCTCTGTTGCCCACGGTTACGGGACCTGCAGAGTGTGTGAGAGTATGCGAGTGTGGATAGCGTGTGATGTTTTGTGTGTCAATTGTGTGTGTCAGGTGTGTGTATAATGTGTGTGTATAGTGTGTGTGTGTGTCAGGTGTGTGTATAATGTGTGTGTGTGTGTGTATAATGTGTATGTGTGTGTGTCAGGTGTGTGTATAATGTGTGTGTGTGTGTATAATGTGTATGTGTGTGTGTCAGGTGTGTGTATAATGTGTGTGTATAATGTGTGTGTGTGTGTGTATAATGTGTGTGTGTGTGTATAATGTGTATGTGTGTGTGTCAGGTGTGTGTATAATGTGTGTGTAATGTGTGTGTATAATGTGTGTGTGTGTATAATGTGTATGTGTGTGTGTCAGGTGTGTGTATAGTGTGTGTGTGTGTAATGTGTGTGTCAGGTGTGTGTATAATGTGTGTGTGTGTGTGTCAGGTGTCTTCTCGTCTGGGCGGGGGTATCTTCTGGGTGCTGTAGCCCGTGTCTTTATGAATAAAGTTTGATTTGAAGCATGATGAGCTGATAGGGGTCAGAGGTCAGACGTCCTACTGACCCCTCAGGAGAATTTTTTCTTGGTGGCTGTGAAGCGCTCCATGTACTGGAAGACAACACAACACATTCAGTACTACACATTCAGTACTACACATTCAGTACTACACATTCAGTACTACACATTCAGTACTACACATGGTAGTACTACACATTCAGTACTACACACTCAGTACTACACATTCAGTACTACACATGGTAGTACTACACATTCAGTACTACACATTCAGTACTACACACTCAGTACTACACACTCAGTACTACACACTCAGTACTACACATGGTAGTACTACACATTCAGTACTACACATTCAGTACTACACACTCAGTACTACACACTCAGTACTACACACTCAGTACTACACACTCAGTACTACACACTCAGTACTACACATGGTAGTACTACACATTCAGTACTACACACTCAGTACTACACACTCAGTACTACACACTCAGTACTACACATGGTAGTACTACACATTCAGTACTACACACTCAGTACTACACACTCAGTACTACACACTCAGTACTACACACTCAGTACTACACATGGTAGTACTACGGTACTGTAGTAGTACTGTAGTATTATGGTACTGTAGTAGTACTGTAGTATTATGGTACTGTAGTAGTACTGTAGTATTATGGTACTGTAGTAGTACTGTAGCAGTACCTGCTCGTATCCCTCCAGCTCCCTCATCCTCTTGACCTGGAAGAGGTTCCCCTCCAGGGAGAGCAGGGAGACCTGTGATTGGCTGAGGATGGCGATGGGGATGGAGGTGAGCTCCAGGCAGTTCTCCTCCAGGCGCAGCACCTTGAGGCGTGGGCAGCTGCTCACCTCCGCACACACCTCCGAGATCTGGGGACGCAGGACCGGGTGAGTACCTGGTACCTGGTACTGGGGAGAGTACCTGGTACCTGGCACTGGGGAGAGTACCTGGTACCTGGCACTGGGGAGAGTACCTGGCACTGGGGAGAGTACCTGGTACCTGGCACTGGGGAGAGTACCTGGTACCTGGCACTGGGGAGAGTACCTGGTACTGGGGAGAGTACCTGGTACTGGGGAGAGTACCTGGTACCTGGCACTGGGGTGAGTACCTGGTACTGGGGAGAGTACCTGGTACCTGGTTGAGGGGAGTATTCTGGTACCTGGTTGTGGTTGAGGTTAGTCCTAGTGTCCTGGTTGTGGTTGAGGTTAGTACTAGTGTCCTGGTACCTGGTTGAGGTTAGTCCTAGTGTCCTGGTACCTGGTTGAGGTTAGTCCTAGTGTCCTGGTTGTGGTTGAGGTTAGTACTAGTGTCCTGGTACCTGGTTGTGGTTAGTACTAGTGTCCTGGTACCTGGTTGAGGTTAGTACTAGTGTCCTGGTACCTGGTTCTGGTTGAGGTTAGTACTAGTGTCCTGGTACCTGGTTGTGGTTAGTACTAGTGTCCTGGTACCTGGTTGAGGTTAGTACTAGTGTCCTGGTACCTGGTTCTGGTTGAGGTTAGTACTAGTGTCCTGGTACCTGGTTGTGGTTAGTACTAGTGTCCTGGTACCTGGTTCTGGTTGAGGTTAGTACTAGTGTCCTGGTACCTGGTACTAGTGTCCTGGTACCTGGTTCTGGTTAGTACTAGTGTCCTGGTACCTGGTTGTGGTTAGTACTAGTGTCCTGGTACCTGGTTCTGGTTGAGGTTAGTACTAGTGTCCTGGTACCTGGTTGTGGTTAGTACTAGTGTCCTGGTACCTGGTTGAGGTTAGTACTAGTGTCCTGGTACCTGGTTCTGGTTGAGGTTAGTACTAGTGTCCTGGTACCTGGTTGTGGTTAGTACTAGTGTCCTGGTACCTGGTTGTGGTTAGTACTAGTGTCCTGGTACCTGGTTGAGGTTAGTACTAGTGTCCTGGTACCTGGTACTAGTGTCCTGGTACCTGGTTCTGGTTGAGGTTGATCTCGATGGCCTGCAGGGCAGCGATCTCCGCGGGGACGACCCGGATGTGGTTCTTGGACAGGTCCAGCAGGTCCAACATGCGCAGGGTGCCGAGGCCAGGGGGGAACTCTCGGATCTGGTTCCCGGCCAGGTTGAGGGTCCGCAGGGCTCTGAGCTGGCCCAGGGAGGAGGGTAGTCCCTGAAGCAGGTTCCCACTCACACTCAGAGTCTCCAGTTTCCTCAACTTGCTGAGCTCACTGGGCAGGCTGGCTGTAAACACAAAGTGAATACTTCTACACACCAGGCTGCACTCTTCAGGCTACTGCTAAGTCTACATACAAGTAATTACTAGAGACAAATTACAAGTTATTATACATAAAAGTTAAAACATCTTAACACTACTTCTACACGCTACAAGTTCTAACTTGTAGAAGGTCCTACTGAGTTTGTTGGAGTTGAGCGTGAGACTCTTCATCTGAAGGAAGTTCCCTATGGAGGGAGGGAGGGAGGCTATCTTGTTGTTGGAAACATCTACGGTCCGCAGGTTAGCCGTTAGCTTCTGTAGCTCCTCAGGAAACTGAAACACATCGACATCCGACTGCATGACTACCCCAGGGAGACCAAACTACTAGAAAAATACCTTCAAACATTCATAAACGTACGAGGGTAGATTGGTGAGATTGTTCTGTGTTCATTCAGTTGTACTATTATATATTATTAACCTCATTGTATTTTTGTTATTTACAGTTGTTTCAATCTTTTACTTATATAACGCACGCACATGAACACAGCGACTACACATGTTTATGTATGTGTATCTATACAAATATTCATATTTATTATAGATCCCTTATCAATATCAACCGCTATTGCAAATATTGTTACTTCTTTTGACTGTAAATACTGTTACTGCTGTTTCTGCAGAATCCTGTTAGCATTGTGAGATAAACTTCCAGACTCTTGAATCTATTATTGTTTTGTTGGGCAATGTGAACATGTACACCAATGCAGCATTTCCAATTGAAGTTGGAGTAACGGACAGTAGATACTGTATTCAATTTAACGTCGTTAGTCATTTGACTATTCTTTTTTTGTATCTTACGTTGTATCATGTTTTACTTTTTGTGGTTTGACAATTTAAATGTTCGATTTCCATGCCAATAAAGCTGTTCAATCTTGACTGACAGGGAGAGCAATGGAGACACAGAGAGAGAGAGAGACAGACAGAGAGAGACACAGAGAGAGAGAGAGACAGACAGGCAGACAGACAGACAGAGAGAGAGACAGAGAGAGAGAGAAAGACAGAGAGAGAGAGACAGACAGGCAGACAGACAGAGAGAGAGAGACACAGAGAGAGAAAGACAGAGAGAGAGACAGACAGGCAGACAGACAGACAGAGAGACAGAGAGATAGAGACTGAGACAGACAGGCAGACAGACAGAGAGACACAGAGAGAGAGAAAGACAGAGAGAGAGACAGACACACAGAGAGAGAGACAGAGAGACAGACAGAGAGAGAGAAAGACAGAGAGAGAGAGACAGACAGGCAGACAGACAGAGAGAGACAGAGACACACATAAAGAGAGGCAGTGAGAGACCCTCACCTCTTGCAGTCCTTTCCCGGTCAGCTGGAAGACCCCGGTCTTCTGCGATGTCTCCAGGTGGGACTTGATCGCGCTGTTGCCCATCACGCTCAGCGGTCTCTACACACCTGTCCACGACCCACCGGTTACCCTAACCTGTCGCCTTCTTCACGCCTCCCCTCTGCGGGAGGATCGAGCTTCACTTTACTGTTTCCAGTTGCACCAGTGGTGAGAAGTCATAACCCAGTAGCAGATGGTTCCTCTCCTCGGATCCTGTAGGAGGGCGTAGTCCGGCCTCCACAACACAATAACAACACAGTCCTAGCATTAGGAAGCATACCACAACGTCCACACACTGCCTACCGGCGCGACCTTATGACATAATGCATAAGGAGACATTAGACGTCTAAACGACGTGTCGCCGCGCAGCGAACGGTGAACGTTGGTGGGTCAACACAGCCCTTGTAGATACTGACCTCACGGGGCTTTGAGGCCCAGTGGCCGATGTTCCTGGACTATACCACTACTGGACATGCGAACAACACAGAAGCAGCCAGGTCGGGTGTGTATCTCACTCTTAACGCGATTATAAAGCGATGGGCAGCAGAGTTCTGGGATAACGTCCACTCGACCGTGTGCGCATGCGCCGTGCGACCTGCGTCGAAGGCAGGACGTGACGCATAATCCTCCCCACCTCCGGTAGTGACGTTGAGGAAACGACAGAATAATAGAAAACTCAAATAACAGGCGGGTCGTCTGTAACGTTTATTACTGAACACAAAATAAAAGAAATCCTCGCACTTTTAGTGCCACGGACTGGCTGCTTAAGCATTGATGACCGGATGATGTTGATGATCCTCGGCTGACAACACGCACGTCCTCGGGTTCCGCTGTTTGGAGGATCTGTGGTGGGCGAGATGATGGATCTGTGGGACCTGACTCCGTTCTCCATCACCCCCGCAGCACGCATGCTGTCCGGCTGTGTGGCGAAGGGGATCGTGACACAGGTCAGATGACGACAACTACCACCTCTAATCTAACCATCTCTAACCTAATACCCTAACTAACCACCCTTAATCCAATAACTAAATGTACCATCTCTAACCCTTACCATAACTAACCGTCTCCAAACCTAACCATCTAACCTGATACCTAAACTAACCATCTCTAAACTGATACTTCATCTAATTGTGTAATCTTATTGGTCTATGTTTGTAATCCAGGAGGAACTTGACTCCGCCCCCAGGGAAAGCCACGCCTTCTCCCCTCGTCTCCAGGCAGCTGACCAACAAATCAGGGCCAAGCGTGAGCTGGCTCAGGTATGGACATGACCCTGGTTAATACTGTAGTTATACTGAGGTTAATAATGTAGTTTAACACCGTTATACTGAGGTTAATACTGTAGTTTAACACCGTTATACTGGGGTTAATACTGTAGTTTAACACCGTTATACTGGGGTTAATACTGTAGTTTAACACCGTTATACTGGGGTTAATACTGTAGTTTAACACCGTTATACTGAGGTTAATACTGTAGTTTAACACCGTTATACTGGGGTTAATACTGTAGTTTAAAACTGACAGATCATTTCATGTTCCAGTTACGTCTGGAGACGGAGCTCATGAGCCTGGAGAAGGAGACCGCTGATGTGACCCACAAGTTCTACCTGAGTAAGAGAGTGTTCTGATGGTTCTAGAGGGTTTGGGTTCTGCTGGGTTAACGAGTCCCGCTGGCTTGCCTCCTGTCTGCAGCCCGGAGGTTCAAGGACATACAGGTGTTTGCGGGTCACCTGCAGGATCTTCTGAAAGTGCAGAGCAGCCTGCGCCAGAGACTGATGAAACCCTTCTGTCAGACCAGCCTGCCTGTAGAGGCTCACCTGCACAGGTAACACGCCTGCACGGCTAGCTCCCCAGTATAACCAGTATAACTGCTCTGCTCCCCAGTATAACCAGTATAACTGCTCTGCTCCCCAGTATAACCAGTATAACTGTTCTCTGCTCCCCAGTATAACCAGTATAACTGCTCTGCTCCCCAGTATAACCAGTATAACTGTGCTCTGCTCCTAGTACAACCAGTATAACTGTGCTCTGCTCCCCAGTATAACCAGTATAACTGTGCTCTGCTCCCCAGTATAACCAGTTTAACGTTGTGCTCCCAGTAACACCAGTATAACCAGGGTTATGTTCTGCAGGTACGTGGTGGACCTCATCCGGATGGTCCTGGACTTCATAGAGAACCTGGAGCGTCACATGACCACGGTGCGCACACTGCCGTCGCTCCCCGACAACGTGGCTAAACTGGTGAGCACCGATACTACATCTCCCACAATCCTTCACACCCACCACCATGACGTCGCCGCTACCCTCACTCTCTCTCTCCCTACAGAACAGCGGCCTGGCCCAGCTGCTGGCCCAGGTGTCGGAGGTGGAGCAGCTGTCCCAACAGGTTCTGCAGTGGAAAGACCTCCACCACCGGGCCACAGCCGGGCCGGACTCAGCGAGCGGCCATCTTGGCTCTACACACTAGTGGGGGAACTGAGTGAGCGGCCATCTTGGCTCTACACACTAGTGGGGGAACTGAGTGAGCGGCCATCTTGGCTCTACAAACTAGTGGGGGAACTGAGTGAGCGGCCATCTTGGCTCTACACACTAGTGGGGGAACTGAGGGTGTTTTCAGAGGGGGAAGTTTGTGTCTGTTTCTAAAAGGTTTTTAAAAAGGAAAATGTTGATGTTCTTATGTTTGTTCGGACCTAATAAATAAATGAAGACAAAGGTGTCTGGTGAACTTCGTGACGCTAATGACGCTAGGCCAAACTTGAGCATTAGGTTGACAGACATTTTCCCTAAATGTGTGGTCAGGGTCAGGCTATAACCAGGAGGAGCAGATCAGTCGTTGAGCTGACCCACTACATATGTTACACAGGACAACAAAGTGTGTGTGTGTGCGTGTTACCTGTGTGTGCGTGTGTTACCTGTGTCTGTGTATTACCTGTGTGTGTGTGTCATCATGTGGTAGTCATCACACCTGCTGCTCCTGCCCAGCCCAGCATACCTAGACACACACACACACACACACACACACACACACACACACACACACACACACACACACACACACACACACACACACACACACACACACACACACACACACACACACACACACACACACTTCCCAAAAACCTACTGATCCACCTTCATGTCTTGTCGGTCATGAACCTTTTCAGTCGGCAGAGCCTCAAAACATTTAAGAACTGGAAAATGAACTGCTTTACAGATCATTCAACCTTTCAAGGAGAGATATTCATTCATTGCAAACTAGACCATTTAGGCTGGAGAGAATGATACTTTGTCATATTAATTTCCTGGAGTTACATTATCTACTCTGATTACAGATGATGGTAAATAAGTGTTGATGAATTCGACCTAAAAAATGACCGTAGACATTTATAGCCTTCAATATTTAGTGTAACGGCACATTTCATTTGATCAGTTGTAATAACATACATGTAATAATTACATACATGTAAACACATTGTAATAATACAATGTGTTTTCAGCCATGTTAGGTTCCTGACCCCTGACGCCACATCAGCGACCTCATCAAGCCAAACAACATTTAGAAACAATGAGCCAACATATATGCTAGTGAAATTACCTTATGGAATATAAAACGGAGCGAATCATTTAGCTTAGTTATATAGTTAGCTGGTAAATTTACATTTTTAGGTAACGAGTAAAAGTAAAATAAATTGCCTAATCCGGAGCAAAAATGTGAAATTTCATTTTATCCTGTAATATATTTATTTATGTTAAAGTTACAGGTCATTTTACTCACTCTTCTGTCGTGTTTCCATCCCTCAGGTAAAACCATGGACGATAGGGAAGTAATGTAGAGGCTTAGGTGTTGAATATGTCGTTAAAACAACTCACTGACTGTGGGATGAAAAGCAAACACTCACCGCTGGGTAGAGCGAAAGATCCTCCTAAAACCGTTCAATAAATTACATCCACCAACCCTAGGTCTGCTGCAAACACACCCACACACCCACACACGCACGCACGCACGCACGCACCCACACACGCACGCACGCACGCACCCACGCACGCACGCACGCACGCACACACACACACACGCACACGCACGCACACACACACACACACACCCCGATTTGCAGACAATTCCACAAACAGCTTTTGTAAGCTCCAGTGGATTCATTTATTTTGATAATAATCATAATAATCAAATGATAGCATCAGAGATGTTAATCCAGTGAATGGCAGATTAAATCAGCAGTTTTTCACATTTATAAAAATATCTCTCGCTCAAGGTCTGACTGTTGCTTCATGATCTCCATCTAAATTATTACCCATTCATAAATCATAAAAACTAATCATTACCCATTCCTAAATCATAAAAACTAATCATTACCCATTCCTAAATCATAAAAACTAATCATTACCCATTCCTAAATCATAAAAACTAATCATTACCCATTCCTAAATCATAAAAACTAATTATTACCCATTCCTAAATCATAAAAACTAATTATTACCCATTCCTAAATCATAAAAACTAATTATTACCCATTCCTAGAGGATGTAACTTTAATAATAATACTGCTTCACACACTTCTGTACTGGACCTATTTGGTATATGGTACCGTGTCAGTACTTGTTATGTGTGTATGTTGTATGTATAAGGATGTGTGAGTGTGTGTCTGTCTGAGTGTGAGTGCGTGTGTGTGTGTGTGTGTGTGTGTGTGTGTGTGTGTGTGTGTGTGTGTGTGTGCGTGCGATCGATAGAGTTTTCAGAGGTCATAAAACGTGGTTATTAAAGAGCCCATATTTTACTTTAAGTCACTGTATCATTTAGCCCGGTTAGCGTGATTAGCCGTGGGGACTGGACTGGACTCAGGCAGAACTCGGATGTTGTTTGGAAATTAAAGTGTTGTACTGTATAAGCCCCGCCCCCAGAACCCTGTCCTGTCACTTGTTTGGTTATTTGTTTGGATTGGCAGATGGGGTTTTCCACAGAACCATGACCCAAACCCACATTTAGCTTTAGCATGTGGCTAGTATTCCATATTGACATCATTGCCTTATTTAGAAATAAACAACGATCTGCATACATACTGTACATCAGTGTTAAACTCCACACTCTGCACCATGGCCTAGTCTTACAGGCCTACAGTCTTACAGGCCTACAGTCCTACAGGCCTACAGTCTTACAGGCCTACAGGCCTACAGGCCTACAGGACTACAGTCCTAAAGGCCTACAGTCCTACAGGCCTACAGTCCTACAGGCCTACAGTCCTACAGGCTTACAGGCCTACAGTCTTACAGGCCTACAGTCCTACAGGCCTACAGTCTTACAGGCTTAAAGTCCTACAGGCCTACAGTCTTACAGGCCTACAGTCTTACAGGCCTACAGTCTTACAGTCCTACAGGCTTACAGGCCTACAGTCCTACAGGCCTACAGTCCTACAGGCCTACAGGCCTACAGGACTACAGTCTTACAGTCCTACAGGCTTACAGGCCTACAGTCCTACAGGCCTACAGTCCTACAGGCCTACAGGCCTACAGGACTACAGTCTTACAGGCCTACAGTCTTACAGGCCTACAGTCCTACAGTCCTACAGGCCTACAGTCCTACAGGCCTACAGTCCTACAGGCCTACAGTCTTACAGGCCTACAGTCTTACAGTCCTACAGGCTTACAGGCTTTCACACCAAGTCCACACTCTGTTGCACGTTTATTTGCTAAATGTATAATAATTCAAAATCCAAACTCAGTGTTAAACATAAGATAAGATACGTTTAGTTTGTTACCGCTTGGTGTAGAAAAATAGAATCTGTTTGCTGTGGGTTGCCGTGGTGACCTCAGGCTGAAGCCGCGAGGGGAGAAGCGTGGGAATAAAGACGACGTGAGTAAGAGTCAAATATGGGCCCTTCACAACACGCGCTGGTTCATCTCGGAGTCCTTCAGTCGGACCGTCTTGATGGAAAATAACCCTGCTGCTTTCAACTCCAACCTCTAGGAAACACAAACTATGACTAAATAAAATACATGTAATGCAAAATATTATCTGCATACAAACCAAAAAGTAGTCAAATGGGGGACAACACGTGATTAAATTACACAACTTTACTTCCAACACAGCTAGGTAGGCTAGCTACCAGCAAGGTTAGCTAACCACCAGCTACTTCAGCTAGCCACCCGCTAGGTCAGCTAGCCACCCGCTGGGTCAGCTAGCCACCCGCTAGGTCAGCTAACCACCAGCTACTTCAGCTAGCCACCCGCTGGGTCAGCTAGCCACCCGCTGGGTCAGCTAGCCACCCGCTAGGTCAGCTAGCCACCCGCTAGGTCAGCTAACCACCCGCTAGGTCAGCTAGCCACCCGCTAGGTCAGCTAGCCACCCGCTAGGTCAGCTAGCCACCCGCTAGGTCAGGTGACCAACGGTCCGATTGCACAAAGTACGCCACTTCTCCGAAAAAGGAGAGCCAAACTCTTATTTTGAAATACTAAAACAGTTTTGATGGTCTTTTGGGAAACACTGCGATTACTTTGGCCCCTGGGCACACCCAGTGGTAAAAACGGTCCAATGGGAACGACGAGGAGGTCGTTGTCACTGTCCCAGCGCCCCAGACAAACCTCACGTCTTGA
This sequence comes from Lota lota, assembly GCA_026745465.1. Taxonomy (NCBI): domain Eukaryota; kingdom Metazoa; phylum Chordata; class Actinopteri; order Gadiformes; family Lotidae; genus Lota; species Lota lota. The sequence continues at coordinate 229,807 of JACYXH010000299.1, read as the reverse complement.
GTTCATCTCACAGGACTTCCTGTCAGCCTTGACAACTTCCTTTTGTCCTCAACGTCCCCAGAAATCCTTCAGAAAATCTTGGAGGCTCCAGGACATCATGTGACCCAGAACCCGAAACCCCCGGACCCCAGACCCGTTGGTACTGGAGATTCTGGGTGGTTCTTGGAGGTTCCTCTGGGTTCTGTTGGGTTCCATCGGGTTAGGTTAGATGTGATTGGGTTGTGCTGGGTTCTATTGTGTTCTTCTAGATTATATTGGGCTGTGATTGGTTCTTTTGGGTCTGATGGGTTCTTTTGGGTTCTGTTGGGTTGTGAGGTGTTATATTGGGTTCTGATATGTTCTTTCAGGTTCTGTTGGATTCTATTGGTTTTCTTGGGTTTGCTCCGGTGAGTTCTATTGGGATCAGTTGGGTTTTACTGGGTTCTGTTGGGTTCTATTTGTTCCGGTGAGTTCTGGTACCAGCTGTCTGAAGGCACTTGTCGTGAGTGAGCAGCGAGTCGCCAGATGAGCCGGGAGATGCTCGACGGTTGCCACGACAACAGGCCAGTACCAGGAGAGGGGGGGGGGGGGGGGGGGGGGGGGGGGGGGGGGTGATGTAGGAAGAGGGACCCTATTTGTAAAAAAAAAAAGGCTGGCCTAGAACACTGGACTGGCCAATTAAACCTTAGCATCCGTCTTCCAGCCAGCTGTCAATCTCAAGGCTCCTCCCACATGCCAGGGGTCAAAGGTCAGAGAAGAAGGAAGTTCCTGTAAATCTAAACCCTGTGTTTGTAGCTTCCCACTGAGATAAATAATAATAATAATAAATAATATCTATATAACTTTGTTTATGTAGCACCTTCAGTACAAGAACATCAAAACGCCTCCCCAAGGAGCTCTGACCTCTGACCCCTGGCAGTCCAACCTTCAAACCACCAGGACACACACGCACGCACCCACACGCACACACACACTCACACACACACACTCCTACAAGGGTCTTTGGTTTCTGGGGCCGGGGTTAAAGAGGAATCAGGGAGGGGCTAGGGCAGATGGGGGCGTGGTTTGAGTTAGTGATTGTGTCTTTTCAAGCAAGGAGGGTGAGGGGGGGGTCACCTTCTACACCCAATCAGAACCAGAGTAAGAGTGACGGACAGCTGCCATATATTAGGGAAAGGAGGCGGGGCCAAAGACCTCAGATCTGTGAAGAGGGCGAGAAGGAGAGAGAGAGAGAGAGAGAGAGAGAGAGAGAGAGAGAGAGAGAGAGGGAGGGAGGGAGGGAGGGAGGGAGGGAGGGAGAGAGAGAGAGAGAGAGAGAGAGAGAGAGAGAGAGAGAGAGAGAGAGAGAGAGAGAGAGAGGGAGGGAGGGAGGGAGGGAGGGAGAGAGAGAGAGAGAGAGAGAGGGAGGGAGGGAGGGAGGGAGGGAGGGAGGGAGGGAGGGAGGGAGGGAGGGAGGGAGAGAGAGAGAGAGAGAGAGAGAGAGAGAGAGAGAGAGAGAGAGAGAGAGAGAGAGAGAGAGAGAGAGGGAGGGAGAGAGAGGGGGAGAGAAGGAGTGAGAGAGAGAGAGAGAGAGAGAGAGAGAGAGAGAGAGAGAGAGAGAGAGAGAGAAGGGTTTGATCAGAAGAATATTGATGACATTGGCACAAAGAGTGACAGAGAGAGACAGGGAGAGAGTGAGACAGGTAGAGAGAGAGTCAGACAGGTAGAGAGACAGATTGAGAGAGGTAGAGAGAGTGAGAGAGAGTAAGACAGGGATAGAGAGAGAGTGAGACAGGTAGAGGTAGAGGGAGACAGGTAGAAAGAGTCAGACAGGTAGAGAGAGAGACAGTAGGGAGAGACAGTGAGACAGGTATAGAGAGGTAACTCACTGTTTGGAGGCGGGTCTTTACATTCTCCTTCCTCTATGGTGATGTCATCGATAGCGATGTCACCTTCAATCCCAGAACCCCTCACTCCTTCCATCACCACCTGCAGAGACAGACGGACAGACAGTCAGACAGGCAGACAGACAGACAGACTCCTTCCATCACCACCTGCAGAGACAGATGGACAGGCAGTCAGACAGGCAGACAGACAGTCTGACAGACAGGCAGACAGACAGGCAGACAGACGGAAAGACAGAAAAGACAGGCAGATAGACAGTCAGACAGACAGACGGACAGACGGACAGACAGACACAGACAGTCAGAGAGACAGACAGACAGACAGACAGAGAGAGACAGACAGAGTCAGACAGACAGACAGGTAGACAGACAGAGGGACAGAGGGACAGACTGACAGACAGTCAGACAGACTGAGAGTCAGACAGACAGAGGGACAGACATTGTCTGTACTAGGTCAGTAGGGTGGAACCTGGAAGGTGGAGGTCGGGTGGATGTTGACCTTGGCCTGCCTCCAGTGGTCGCCTTGGTTACCAGTGAGGCTCCACACTGAGCTGTCACTCACAGTCTGACCTTTCTGACGCAGGGTGACCCCGAGTGACCCTGAAACACCCCGCCCCCAAAGGTTAAAGTTCACATGAAACACCGCACCCCCAAAGGTTAAAGTTCACAGGTGAAACACCGTGCCCCCAAAGGTTAAAGTTCACAGGTGAAACACCGCGCCCAAGTGCAGTAGCAGTACTAGTAATAGCACTGTAGTAATAGCACTGTAGTAATAGCACTGTAGTAATAGCACTGTAGTAATAGCACTGTAGTAGTAGCACTGTAGTAGTAGCACTGTAGCAGTAGAACTGTAGTAGTAGCACTGTAGCAGTAGCACTGTAGCAGTAGCACTGTAGCAGTAGCACTGTAGCAGTACTGCGTTGCTCTTACCGATGTGTTTCCCGTACATGTGGTAGTAGAAGGAGAGGCAGTAGGAGGAGGTCCGGCCCCCTGTGGTGAAGGACGGGGAGAGGAGGCGGGCCGTGTCCCCCTCCAGCCGAGGCCTCGACGTCTCAATGTACATGTAGAACCCTGGGAGGTCAGAGGTCACACCATGACTCATACTACCCAACCCTAGCAGGGGTCAGAGGTCAGACAGTGACTCATTCTACCTTTCCCTAGTAAGGGTCAGCGGTCAGACCATGACTCATACTGCCTAACCCTAGCATGACTCATGCTACCCAACCCTAGCAGGGGTCAGAGGTCAGACCATGACTCATACTGCCTAACCCTAGCATGATTCATGCTACCCAACCCTAGCAGGGGTCAGAGGTCAGACCATGACTCATACTGCCTAACCCTAGCATGACTCATGCTACCCAACCCTAGCAGGGGTCAGAGGTCAGACCATGACTCATACTGCCTAGCCCTAGCATGACTCATGCTACCCAACCCTAGCAGGGGTCAGAGGTCAGACCATGACTCATTCTACCTAACCCTAGCAGGGGTCGGAGGTCAGACCACAGTATTAGTGTCTGATACAGTGATTCTTGCTGTGTGTGTGTACCTTGTTTGGACCCCCGGTGGTCAGAACTGGGCCCAGTATTGGGCGTGTATTTGGTGTCTCTGGTGGCGGCGCTGTGTCTTGTCCAATCAAAATGCTCCGTTTTGTCCTGAGAGAACAGACACACTGCATCATCCTCGAAGCCACAGTGGAACTCTCCTGTAACACACATGAGATACACTATAAATACTACACACCTGAGATACACTCTAAATACTACACACCTGAGATACACTCTAAATACTACACACCTGAGATACACTATAAATACTACACACCTGAGATACACTATAAATACTACACACCTGAGATACACTATAAATACTACACACATGAGATACACTATAAATACTACACACATGAGATACACTATAAATACTACACACATGAGATACACTATAAATACTACACACATGAGATACACTATAAATACTGAATATGTGTGTGTGTGTGTGTGTGTGTGTGTGTGTGTGTGTGTGTGTGTGTGTGAACTTACTGAGATGAGGGTTGACTGGAGCTGTGAGAGAACAGAAGACATTTCAGAGTCAAGTATTGCAGTACAGTACTAGTACTGTCATATAATTACTACAGTACAATTATTACCGTAGTACTACATTATACTACAGTACTCGTACTGTAGTATAATGTCAGTATGTACGCTGTAGGTGGCTGTAGCACTAGGGTGGGGGTGGCTGTAGCACTAGGGTGGGGGTGGGCCTACGTACGGCTGTAGGTGGCTGTAGCACTAGGGTGGGGGTGGGCCTACGTACGGCTGTAGGTGGCTGTAGCACTAGGGTGGGGGTGGGCCTACGTACGGCTGTAGGTGGCTGTAGCACTAGGGTGGGGGTGGCTGTAGCACTAGGGTGGGGGTGGCTGTAGCACTAGGGTGGGGGTGGGCCTACGTACGGCTGTAGGTGATGGTGCGCTGGGCTGCATCTCCCTCCCCGTAGCGGGTGATGGGGGTGAGGCGGACCAGGTAGGCCTCTGGCTTCACCAGCTCCGTCAGGTTGTAGGTCAGCAGCTCCCCCTTCTGGATCAGCCCCGTTATGGCGATCTCCTGCTCCCACCACCGGTCCAGGCCCACCTGCACACACACACACTCTGATGCACACACACTCTGATGCACACGCACTCTGATGCACACACACTCTGATGCACACGCACTCTGATGCACACACACTCTGATGCACACACACTCCTGATGCACACACACACACTCTGATGCACACGCACTCTGATGCACACGCACTCTGATGCACACACACGCACTGCTGCACACGCACTCTGATGCACACGCACTCTGATGCACACACACTCCTGATGCACACTCTGATGCACACGCACTCTGATGTACACACACTCCTGATGCACGCACACACTCCTGATGCACACGCACTCTGAT
>JACYXH010000299.1:212500-217500 GCA_026745465.1 Lota lota | reverse complement strand
CAAATCATGGAGAGGAGAGGAGAGGAGAGGAGAGGAGGGGAGGGGAGGGGAGAGGAGGGGAGGGGAGGGGAGGGGAGGGGAGGGGAGGGGAGGGGAGGGGAGGGGAGGGGAGGGGAGGGGAGGGGAGGGGAGGGGAGAGAGAACAAATGAGAGAGGAGAGAGGAGAAAGGAGGGGGAGAGGGAGGTGCTACCTGGGTGAAGAAGGGTTCGTATATCTCGACGCCAGCATCGGCGCCCTGGGACAGCAGGTCGCGCCCCCTCCTCCAGGAGTACCTGACGGGGGGGTTGGACAGCGCCACGCAGCGCAGGAACACGGTCCTCTCGAAGTAGAACTGCTCCTTGGCCTCTCCGATGCTCTGGTGCACCGTGATCAGCGGCTCGTCCAGGACTGGGGGGCAAGGCTTACATCACACCTCCACCTGGACCCATGCTCTGTGTGTGTCTGTGTGTGTGTGTGTGGTGTGTCCCTGCATGTGTGTGTGTGTTTAGTGTGTGTCTCTGTATGTGTGTTTAGTGTGTGTCTCTGGTGTGTGTGTGTGTGTGTGGTGTGTGTGTTTAGTGTGTGTCTCTGGTGTGTGTGTGTCCCTGCATGTGTGTGTTTAGTGTGTGTCTCTGGTGTGTGTGTGTGTCCCTGCATGTGTGTGTTTAGTGTGTGTCTCTGGTGTGTGTGTGTGGTGTGTGTCCCTGTATGTGTGTGTTTAGTGTGGGTCTCTGGTGTGTGTGGTGTGCGTCCCCGTATGTGTGTGTTTAGTGTGTGTCTCTGGTGTGTGTGTGTGTGTGTCCGTATGTGTGTGTTTAGTGTGTGTCTCTGGTGTGTGGTGTGCTTCCCTGTATGTGTGTGTTTAGTGTGTGTCTCTGGTGTGTGTGTGTGTCCCTGTATGTGTGTTTAGTGTGTGTCTCTGGTGTGTGTCCCTGTATGTGTGTGTGTAGTGTGTGTTCTCACAGTAGACGTCCACGCGTATAGACTTGATGGCAGGAGATCCCAGGCTGTTGTCGGCCTTGCAGTAGTAGCGCCCCCCCTGGTGACGCTGGATACTGCGGATCCTCAGCGTCTCGTTGAACACAGAGTACTCTGCTGAGCGCTCAGACACACTCCCTGCTGTCTTAGACCACCGCACCTGGGGGAGGAGGAGGAGGAGGAGGAGGAGGAGGAGGAGGAGGAGGAGGAGGAGGAGGAGGAGGAGAGAGGAGGAGGAGGGGAGGGGGGAGGGGGAGAGAGGAGAGAGGAGGAGGAGGAGGAGGAGGAGGAGGAGGAGGAGGGGGGAGGGGGAGAGAGGAGGAGGAGGAGAGGAGAGAGGAGGAGGAGGAGGAGGAGGAGGAGGAGGAGGAGGAGGAGGAGGAGGAGGAGAGAGGAGAGAGGAGGAGGAGGAGGAGGAGGAGGAGAGAGGAGGAGGGGGGAGGGGGAGAGAGGAGAGAGGAGGAGAGAAGAGAGGAGGGGGAGGAGAAGAAATTAGGAGAGAGGAGGGAAGGAGGAGGAGAGAGGACAGGAGGAGAAGGAGTAGGAGAGGCGAGGAGAGGAGGAGATGTGGTGTTGGTTAATATATAATATATGTCATATATTTGCCATCAACTGGTCAGTAGCATTCGATTACATCATTGCAAAGCATCAACTGCAGAGCTCAGAGACATTATAATAGTGAATATTATAATATTGTTACATTATAGTGAGGAGAAAAGAGAAAGAGAGAGGGAGAGAGGGAGAGAGAGAGGGACAGAGAGAGAGAGAGAGGGAGAGAGAGAGAGAGAAAGAGCATTGGGTGATCTATTTTTAGAAACAGCCTCCACAGGCTGTCAACATCGCAGCCTACACACACGCACACACACACACACACACACACACACACACACACACACACACACACACACACACACACACACGCACCCACGCACGCACACACACGCACGCACACACACACACACACACACACACACACGCACGCACACACACACACGCACACACACACACACTGTGTTAGTTCAGCTATCCAAACTCCAAACATAGGTGCACATTGTGATAATAATAATAATAACAATAATAATATATATTAATGATGACATAACATAACATATTAATAATTGTATAACATAATACAATAACACATACATAATCATAATCTGGTTGAAGTCATAATGTATGCAATGTAATAATCTGTTCTAATCCTGGGGTTAGGCAGCCATGTTTAGCGTTGACCTGCAGGTCAGGCTTCTAGGAATCACTGATCTCTCGTGTTGCCTAACAGTTCATCATATTCTATTACAATAGAGATTATATTATTATACAACAGTGTATTATATTATATTACATATAGATTATATTATTATACAACAGTGTATTATATTATATTACATATAGATTATATTATTATACAACAGTGTATTCTATTCTATTACATATAGATTATATTATTATACAACAGTGTATTATATTATATTACAGTACAATATAGATTATATTATTATTTAACAGTATATTATATATTATATCATATTATGTATGACTTTATAATGTTATATATTATTATATTATTATATCATTTATTATTACAGTATAGTCTATTGTTTTACAGTACAGTATATATTGTAGAATATATTACAGTATTTTCTTACGGTTTGACCCAAAGCAGTGGATTTGAGATCCATTTCACTAAGGAGCAGGTAGGGTGGGGGGGGTCTCACCTGTAGGCAGTCTCACCTGTAGGTTAACCTTCCTACTGGTCAACCTGTCGACAGGTCAGACTGTGGGACATTGGGGTTCGAACCTTGAACCTTTCGGTTGGGAGTCAATCAATCATATGATATATTATTATATAATGTTATATATTATTATATCACATTATGCTAATAGCTAGCTCTATTAGCATGCTGATAGGTAACTATGTTGGCATGCTAACAGCTAGCTCTGTTAGCATATCAATAGCTAGCTCTGTTAGCATGCTGAGCTTAACTTAGGGATGGATGCTATTAGAAAGTGGAATGTCTATACACTCACCTGTGGGTGTGGTAATAGTTACCTGTGGGGTGTGTCTACCCTCACCTGTGGGTGTGGTAATAGTTACCTGTGGGGTGTGTCTACCCTCACCTGTGGGTGTGGTAATAGTTACCTGTGGGGTGTGTCTACCCTCACCTGTGGGTGTGGTAATAGTTACCTGTGGGGTGTGTCTACTCTCACCTGTGGGCGTGGTCATAGTGTTACCAGAGGGGCGTGTCTATAGACCGACCTGTGGGTGTGGTCAGTGTTACCTGAGGGGCGTGTCTACAGACTGACCTGTGGGTGTGGTCATAGTGTTACCTGAGGGGCGTGTCTACAGACCGACCTGTGGGCGTGGTCAGTGTTACCTGAGGGGCGTGTCTACAGACTGACCTGTGGGCGTGGTCAGTGTTACCTGAGGGGCGTGTCTACAGACTGACCTGTGGGTGTGGATGTCCGGTCACCAGGCACTGCAGCTCCAGCGTGTCGCCCTCCCTAATGGTGTACACGCGCTCTGCGTGGCGCTCCTCCTCCACAGTACACGCATGGCCAGAGTGCACGATACGCACTGTAGGGGGCGCTGTGGGGTCACAGTCACACAGTCACCATACTGACGCTGTGGGGTCACAGTCACACAGTCACCATACTGACGCTGTGGGGTCACAGTCACACAGTCACCATACTGACGCTGTGGGGTCACAGTCACACAGTCACCATACTGACGCTGTGGGGTCACAGTCACACAGTCACCATACTGACGCTGTGGGGTCACAGTCACACAGTCACCATACTGACGCTGTGGGGTCACAGTCACACAGTCACCATACTGACGCTGTGGGGTCACAGTCACACAGTCACCATACTGACGTTGTGGGGACTTGAACACACAGTCACCATACTGACGTTGTGGGGACTTGAACACACAGTCACCATACTGACGTTGTGGGGACTTGAACACAGAGTCACCATACTGACGTTGTGGGGACTTGAACACAGAGTCACCATACTGACGTTGTGGGGACTTGAACACAGAGTCACCATACTGACGTTGTGGGGACTTGAACACAGAGTCACCATACTGACGTTGTGGGGACTTGAACACACAGTCACCATACTGACGTTGTGGGGACTTGAACACAGAGTTACCATACTTAATTGTCAACACTAAAGACTGGGTGCAAGACCAACAAGCTATTTCGCTAATTTCCCCACTATGATTGGCAACAAAACATTTCCTGTAAACTAGCAAGTTGAACTAGTCATTGAAAGAAAGGAACACTGCAATACAACATAAACTAGTTATATTGCACTTTAACCATTAGTTAGTAAATCAGGACATTTCAGACAGAGAGAATAAGCACAACAATACAGCTTAGGGCAGTATGGTGACAATATATTAATAAAATGTTCTGTATTAGGAGAGGTGATCTACTTCCTTTCTTCTATTTAGTTGTGTTTCAGTACAACCTCAGTCTTCTACTGGTTATACTGGGAGCTGCCCAGTACAACCAAAGTAATCTACTGCTGGACATTGGGAGCTACCCAGTACAACCACAGTCTGCTACTGGTTCTACTGGGAGCTGCCCAGTACAACCAGTCTGCTGCTGGTTCTACTGGGAGCTGCCCAGTACAACCACAGTCTGCTGCTGGTTCTACTGGGAGCTGCCCAGTACAACCAGTCTGCTGCTGGTTCTACTGGGAGCTGCCCAGTACAACCACAGTCTGCTGCTGGTTCTACTGGGAGCTGCCCAGTACAACCAGTCTGCTGCTGGTTCTACTGGGAGCTTCCAAGTACAATTAAAGTCTGCAACTGGTTCTACTGGGAGCTACTGGGACTGGGACATTTGGAACATGATCAGTATTTTAGGAAGAATGTGTGACATATATTCAGTATAAATGCAATCCATTCATCCATCTTCCATCATCCCTTCATCATCCTACATCCTTCATCCCTCCATCCGATTCAATGGTTTGAATTACCTCTCCCTGGTTAACTGGTCAATCTCTCCATCCCTTTAATCCCCCCCTCACA
>JACYXH010000299.1:182500-205000 GCA_026745465.1 Lota lota | reverse complement strand
AGTTAACTGCTCTGCTAACTGGTTAGCAGGATAGGAGATGAGAGGGGAGAGATCTCCATTCATGAGGAGATAACACCTCCTGCTCCAGGGGACCACCAGTGATGTTCATCTCTCTCTATCACCTCTTAATTAGCAGGGAGACAGTCAGTTTATGTAGTGAGAGTCTTCATGTAGTGAGAGAGTGTTTATGTAGTGAGAGGTTTTATGTAGTGAGAGTGTTTATGTAGTGAGTGTTTATGTAGTGACAGAGTGTTATGTATTATAGTGTTTATTTTAGCATAGTGAGATGTTTTATGCAGTGAGAGTGTTTATATAGTGAGAGAGTGTTTATGTAGTGAGAGAGTGTTTATGTAGTGAGGTTTTATGCAGTGAGAGTGTTTATATAGTGAGAGAGTGTTTATGTAGTGAGAGAGTGTTATGTATTATAGTGTTTATTTTAGCATAGTGAGATGTTTTATGCAGTGAGAGTGTTTATATAGTGAGAGAGTGTTTATGTAGTGAGAGAGTGTTTATGTAGTGAGGTTTTATGCAGTGAGAGTGTTTAGGTAGTGACAGCATTTATATGGTGAGTGTTTTTGCAGTGAGTGTTTAGGTAGTGTAGTGACAGAGTGTTCATGTAGTGTGTAGCAAGGTCCCTGCCTCACTCTCCAGACAAAGGGTGGTGATGTTGGAAATCCATCTTATTGTAAAGATTTGCAGAGGCTGACACATGGCCTGGTGCTGCCATGTAGGAGATCTCTCCCTGAGTGTGTGAGGTGATGACTGGTTTAACCTGTGCACACTGATTACTCAATGTGCAACAGGTGTGCAGCCTCACCAAGCATCAGAGTCCAATCAGACTCGGCCAGGTGAGGCTGCTTAAACCAGCCATCACACACAGTCCCACATAGTGAAAGAGTGTTTATATAGTGAGAGTGTTTAGGTAGTGAGAGAGTGTTTAGGTAGTGAGAGAGTGTTTATGTAGTGAGAGTGTGTTTATGTAGTGAGAGTGTTTAGGTAGTGAGAGAGTGTTTAGGTGGTGAGAGAGTGTTTAGGTAGTGAGAGAGTGTTTAGGTAGTGAGAGAGTGTTTAGGTAGTGAGAGAGTGTTTAGGTAGTGAGAGTGTTTATGTAGTGAGAGAGTGTTCAGGTAGTGAGAGAGTGTTTATAGTGAGTGTTTAGTGATGACAGAGTGGAGATCGTTGTCTGTTTAATCTGGTTTCAGATTAAAGACGGGGTGACAGATTAGGATTACAGCCCTTGAAGCAGTTAGGATCTGAGAATCTCTCCTCTCTCTATGTCTCACTGTATTGCTCACTCACTGACTCACTCTTTTTATTTTGTTATTTATGTCTCAATCCCACATTTTCTCATGTCTCAATCTCTGTCTCCCTCTATATTTCACTCTGTGTGTGTGTGTCTCTCTCTCTCAATATTTTGCTCTATATGTCACTCTCTCTCACTATACATCTCACTCTCCCTCTCACTATTTGGCTCTATGATGTCACTATGTTGGAGAGGCGTGGCCATGTGTGTGACATCATGCTGGGTCACATTTCCTCTGACAGCTGCTTGGCCCTCCAGTGTACGGACACTGGAGGGCCAAAGGGAAAGGTTGGTTTTGAATGAACAAGCTTGTTCACCAGCTCTGGTTCAGTTGCATCATTTTCCAGGAGGCAACATCCATGCTGGCCAGTTAGCATAACGTATCATGAACACAGCGCAACAACCACCTTTGTGTGCAGTGTCTTTAGACGCCTGAGAGGAGGGGGTCTAGACTGCGTTACCCTAGAGAATGTTCAGGAGCTGATGGCAGGAGGACGTTTGGGGACCCATGGATTCAAAAGTCTGTCTAGAGCTTCCTGCTAAATCTCCAGATGTTATCATGAGTTCCTGCTAAATCTCCAGAAGTTTTCCTCTAGCTTCCTGCTAAATCTCCAGATGTTATCATGAGTTCCTGCTAAATCTCCAGAAGTTTTCCTCTAGCTTCCTGCTAAATCTCCAGATGTTATCATGAGTTCCTGCTAACACTCGTATATCTATATCTATATGTAAACTACTGATGTTTCCATTAGCTTCTAGTGTGTCGTCAGAAGGAGACTAGATTATTCTATTCTATTGACATCCAATCACTGCTAATGTACACAGTCACTCAACTTCATGTTACATCAATTTGACTTTCCAAGTCAAGCTTTTATTTTGAAAGACCACATCATACATTTACTGCTCTACATGTGAGAGGATACACCAGCAAGAGAAGACAAGAGGGGGGAGGGGAGAGGGGAGGAGAGGGGAGGGGAGGGGAGGGGAGGGGAGGAGAGGGGAGAGGAGAGGAGAGGAGAGGAGAGGAGAGGAGAGGAGAGGAGAGGAGAGGGGAGAGGGGAGGGGAGGAGAGGGGAGAGGGAAGGAGAGGGGAGAGGAGAGGAGAGGAGAGGAGAGGAGAGGAGAGGAGAGGAGAGGAGAGGAGAGGAGAGGAGAGGAGAGGGGAGGGGAGGAGAGGGGAGGGGAGGAGAGGGGAGGAGAGATTTGACTGAAGCTAGATGGACCTTTCCGGTGGTTATTCCCATGATGCATTGCTTTCTCCCACAACATACCCTAAACCAACCATCTCTAACCTAACACCTAAACTAACATAACACCAAAACTAACCATCTCTAACCTAACACCTAAACTAACCATCTCTAACCTAACACCTAAACTAGCCACCTCTAACCTAACACCTAAACATCTCTAACCTAACACCAAAACGAACCATCTCTAACCTAACACCTAAACATCTCTAACCTAACACCTAAACGAACCATCTCTAACCTAACACCTAAACTAAACATCTCCAACCTAACACCTAAATTAACCATCTCTAACCTAACACCTAAACTAACCATCTCTAACCTAACACCTAAACTAACCATCTCTAACCTAACACCAAAACTAACCATCTCTAACCTAACACCTAAACATCTCTAACCTAACACCTAAACTAACCATCTCTAACCTAACACCTAAACTAAACATCTCCAACCTAACACCTAAATTAACCTTCTCTAACCTAACACCTAAACTAACCATCTCTAACCTAACACCTAAACTAACCATCTCCAACCTAATACCTAAACTAACCATCTCTAACCTAACACCTAAACTAAACATCTCCAACCTAACACCTAAATTAACCATCTCTAACCTAACACCTAAACTAACCATCTCTAACCTAACAACTAAACTAACCATCTCTAACCTAACACCTAAACTAACCATCTCTAACCTTACACCTAAACTAACCATCTCTAACCTAACACCTAAACTAACCGTCTCTAACCTAACACCTCAACTAAACATCTCTAACCTAACACCTAAACTAACCATCTCTAACCTAACACCTAAACTAACCGTCTCTAACCTAACACCTAAACTAACCATCTCTAACCTAACACCTAAACTAACATAACACCTGAACAAATCTCTAAACAAATACGTTAACTTAACCATCTCTAAACGAATACCTAAAGTTAACCATCTCTAACCTAATACCTAAACAAACCATCCCATACCTGAACCTAACCATTCTATATATGTGATCCTAATATTTAGATATGAATATATATATATACATATATATATTAAAATCTATCTATCTATCTATCTATCTATCTATCTATCTATCTATCTATATATATATATTAAAGGAACAATATGTAACATTGACCCCGAGTGTTCAGAATGGGTACTGCAGCCCAGTTCGCATTATTGGAGCGTTGTCTCCGCCCCCTCCTCCCGACTCCAAGCTCACGCGGGTTGCCAGGTTGAAGACACTGAACGAACACGAGCGCAAGACGAACGCAACTTTATCTTTTGAGAAGAGCGCATTTATTCTATTCAGACAAAGACAAGCGACACGAGTCCTACACTGTAAGCCGATCAGCTAATGCATACGTTTGCAAATTATTTATTGTTTGCAAATAATAAACCAGCTAATGTGGTCTTGAAATCCTTCTCCATCTTTCAAACGCATCTCCACCATTTACTCCTGATTCAGCGCGGCTCTGGCATGGACCAGGCTTTTGAGTTAGAACCTAGAGAACATCCTGAAACCAAGGAAAACATACTGGCTGTAGCCGGCATTCAGTCTCGGCATGTTTCCTTCATCGCTGACCACCTAGCATGGTCGTTGTGGGAGTGTGTGTGGATGACGGCTGGTTGAAGCAGCCTCACCTGGCCTGAGTCAGACTGATTGGACTCTGGGGCTGGGTGAGGCTGCACACCTGTTGCACATTGAGTAATCAGTGTGCACAGGTTAAACCAGCCATCACCACACACACTCAGAGAGAGATATCCTACATGGCAGCACCATCTGTTTGTGTCATCCTACTCAACCTTGGCAATAAACCGGTTCAACATCCCCACCCTGTGTCCTTTGTTTGGAGGAGCCCGAGGAAAGTTACCTAGGTGGAGTATGGCAGCCACCTAGGTGGAGTATGGCAGCCACCTAGGTGGAGTATGGCAGCCACCTAGGTGGAGTATGGCAGCCACCTAGGTGGAGTATGGCAGCCACCTAGGTGGCGTGTAGCATGGTTGTTTGGTACAGTCGTGTTATGGTTTAGCGCAGTACATGTGTTACATATTATCCCTTTAATGTATATATCTCTCTAGTGCATCATGGGAGGCCCCAGGGAGCTCCACCCCCTCCTCCTCCACCCCCTCCTCCTCCACCCCCTCCTCCTCCACCCTCTAGGAGTGGTAGGGAAGCTCCACCCCCTCCTCCACCACCCCCTCCTCCTCCACCCCCTCCTCCTCCACCCTCTAGGCGTGGTAGGGGAGCTCCACCCCCTCCTCCTCCACCCCCTCCTCCTCCACCCTCTAGGCGTGGTAGGGGAGCTCCACCCCCTCCTCCTCCACCCCCTCCTCCTCCACCCTCTAGGCGTGGTAGGGGACCTTGAGCAGCAGCGCCTGGCCCGGGCCTAGCTGCAGGGCCCCCAGGGCCACCACCGCCCCAGGCCCCGCAGAGCCGGCCTCGGCCCCCAGGACCACCACGCCCTCGCGGCCCAGCAGGGGGTGGGACAGGTCCATGGAGACGCTCTCGTTGGAGGCCCAGTTGAAGGCTGCGACGTAGCGGTTGCTCTGGTCCCAGGCGCGGGCGTAGGCCAGCGAGGTGGAGGAGTTGGAGAGCAGCAGGAGGTCTCCGTAGAGCAGCGAGGGCTCCACCGCACGCAGCTCCCCCAGGGCCCTGAACACCTGCAGGCAGGAGGACCGCTGCTCCTGCTCCTCCTGGGGGGGGGAGGAGAGGGGGGGAGAGGGAGGGGAGAGGGGGAGGAGAGGGGGAGGGGAGAGGGGGAGGGGGAGGAGAGGGGGGGAGGAGAGGGAGAGGAGTGGGGGGAGGGGGGAGGAGAGAGGAGGGGGAGGAGAGGGAGAGGGGGAGGGTGAGAGAGGGGGAGGGGGGAGAGGGGGAGGGGAGGGGGGGGGAGGAGAGGGAGAGGAGTGGGGGGGAGGGGGGGGGAGGGTGAGAGAGGGGGAGGGGGAGAGGGGGAGACTGGAGTACTGCTATAGTACTGGTAGTTGTACTGTAGTAGTAGTAATGTAGTAGTACTGTAGTAATACTGTAGTACCGTAGTAGTACTGTAGTATTACTGTAGTGCAGTAGCACTTTAGTACTATAGTTAAACTGTAGTACTACTGTAGTACTACTGGAGAAGAGGCAGTATAATATTGTATACTAGTAGCACTATGTATTAGATATACTGCAGTATTATGAAGTAGTAAGTATTATGTACTAGAGACACAGCAGAATTATTAAGTAGTATGTATTGTGTACTTCAGATACTGCGTACAAGTCTTATGTATTAGGTACTTCAACAGTATGAAGTGTAAACATCTTACCTTCGCGGTTCCATTGAGCCCCTGCTCTGGTTCCGGTGAGTCCCAAAGCATTGTGGGAAACGTAGTCTCCTAAGGCAGAAACAACAGAGGAAATACTCGTTCAGCATTAATAGTAATTAAGAATAATAATCGATCATCTCTACATATAATCTATGTACTATTAAGAATATATAATACCAGTAGTAATTATAGTACTATAATTAGTAAACTATTTATATATCTGTGTGTGTGCGAGTATCTATATATCTCTGTGTGTTTGTATATATTTATAAATATGTACACATACTTATGTGTGTGTGTGCGTGCGCATGCGTGTGTGTGTGCTCATGTGTGTGTGCCTACGTGTGTGTGCCTACGTGTGTGTGTGCGTGTGTGTATGTGCTCGCGTTTGTGTGTGTGTGTGCTCATGTGTGTGTGCTCATTTGTGTGTGTGTGCGTGCGTGCTCATGTGCGTGCGTGTGTGTGTGTGTGCTCATGTGTGTGTGCGTGCGTGCTCATGTGTGCGTGTGTGTGTGCGTGTGTACCTGGTCCAACAGGCCGATCTCGTCTCCATAGTTGAACACAGGGGTCCCCGGCAACGTGAAGAGCAGCAGCTGGTGAACTTTGACCCCGGACGACCCCACCAGCGAGGCCAGGTGACCCTGGCTGCGCCCCCCCAGGTTCCAGGCCAGCCGGCTCTGTGGGTGGGCGGCGTACAGGAGCTGGATGGACTGAGCGCGCTCAGTAGCGTCGGCGGCGGTGGAACGCAGGAGGTCCGACAGCAGGAGGTCCACACCGCTGGAGGCCAGCAGGGCGGAGACCTCCGGGCCAGAACCCCGGTCTGTAACCCCCACCAGAACCCTGCACACACACCAGGTTAGGGTCTACTCCCCGTGTGTGTGTGTGTGTGTATGTGTGTGTGTGTGTGTGTGTGTGTGTGTGTGTGTGTGTGTGTATGTCTATGTGTATGTGTATGTGTATGTGTATGTGTGTGTGTGTATGTGTGTGTGTATGTATGTGTGTGTGTGTATGTGTATATATGTATGTATGTATGTATGTATGTATGTATGTATGTATGTATGTGTGTGTGTGTGTGTGTGTGTGTGTATGTGTGTGTGTGTGTGTGTGTGTGTGTGTGTGTGTGTGTGTGTGTGTGTGTGTGTGTGTGTGTGTGTGTGTGTGTGTGTGATGGCGGTGTTCTTACTTCTTGCTGGTGACGTCATCGCTGCCGTTCTGGACGATAGCTCGGATGTCGGCCCAGAGAGACGGCTCGGCGCTGGCCACCTGCCCCACCCCCGCCAGCTGGACCCCATCCACGCCCTCCTTCAGCCAGAACATCAGAGCAGACTGACCCCCCCCGCACACACACACACACACACATACACACACACACACACATACACATACACATACACATACACATACACACACACACACACACACACAGAGGTGGTTATCAGGTCTTCTGTGTCACCATGGCAACACGGTGTCCTGAGGTACTGGTCTCACCTTCAGTTCTTCCGCAACCCTCGTCATGGTGACGTTGGAGAACCACGGCTGGTTGCCATGGTAGTTAGGAGTCAGATCCAGAACCAAGAACATGTCTGGAAAACACAACTTTCAGGATGAGATGGAGGAGGAGGAGGAGGAGGAGGAGGAGGAGGAGGAGGAGGAGGAGGAGGAGGAGGAGTAGGGGAAGAGGAGCAGGAAGAGGAAGAGTAGGAGGAGGAGGAGGAGCAGGAAGAGGAAGAGGAAGAGTAGGAGGAGCAGGAAGAGGAAGAGGAAGAGGAGGAAGAGGAGGGGGGAAGGTGGGGGAGGAGGAAGAGGAGGACCTACTCTTCTTGTGAACCGCTTGGAGGAGGTCTCTGAACTGCTGGAGGTTCCCAACGTCGGGTGAGATGTTTTGGAAGTCGAGGTGCTGCAGTTGGTCTGCTGGGGCCACGTGGAGCGGCCCCAGCACCAGGCCCTTCAGCTTCAGCTTGGACAGCTGGTTCACCTTCTGCTGCAGACCTGCAGCACAGCCCCTCAGCTGAGAGCCAGCATCACATCCTACCACAGACCTGCAGCCCCTCAGCTGAGAGCCAGCATCACATCCTACCACAGACCTGCAGCCCCTCAGCTGAGAGCCAGCATCACATCCTACCACAGACCTGCAGCCCCTCAGCTGAGAGCCAGCATCACATCCTACCACAGACCTGCAGCCCCTCAGCTGAGAGCCAGCATCACATTCTACCACCTCCACTCGCTCATGTGTGCTTCTCCTCGCTCCCTCACTACCTAGCTCCCTCGCTCCCTAGCTCCCTCGCTCCCTAGCTCATCGTGTAGAACTTTCCATGTGCACCTCATCCCAAAGCAACTATTTGACTCTTCTAATCCACACCATCATCCTCATCATCCTCTTCATCTTCATCATCCTCATCATCATCCTCTTCATCCTCGTGGAGGTGATGATGATGAAGATGAGGCCACCATGACAGTGGCTCCCTCTGGCCCCCTCTAGGGGCAGAGTGCAGAGAGGCGTGATGTCATCAGGACATTCCAGTCCACCTGTCATTCATAATCAACGCAGAGAACACGATGATCCAGCAGCCCGGATAAACATTCATACATGCATAGATAATATGTATGTATAGTATACAGCTGTATATACAATATGTTATATTGGGTACTGCTTGTATAGATATAGAATACTAGATTTATTGGGTACTGCTTGTATATAAATGTAATATATTGTATAGATATAGAATACTAGATTTATTGGGTACTGCTTGTATATAAATGCAATGTATTGTATAGATGTAGAATACTAGATTTATTGGGTACTGCTTGTATATAAATGCAATGTATTGTATAGATGTAGAATACTAGATTTATTGGGTACTGCTTGTATATAAATGCAATGTATTGTATAGATGTAGAATACTAGATTTATTGGGTACTGCTTGTATATAAATGCAATGTATTGTATAGATGTAGAATACTAGATTTATTGGGTACTGCTTGTATATAAATGCAATGTATTGTATAGATGTAGAATACTAGATTTATTGGGTACTGCTTGTATATAAATGCAATGTATTGTATAGATGTAGAATACTAGATTTATTGGGTACTGCTTGTATATAAATGCAATGTATTGTATAGATGTAGAATACTAGATTTATTGGGTACTGCTTGTATATAAATGCAATGTATTGTATAGATGTAGAATACTAGATTTATTGGGTACTTCTTGTATATAATTGTAATATATTGAATAGATGTAGAATACTAGATACGTTACCCGGGAGGTTGTCAGAGAAGGCCCGGACGTCGCCTATCTGATACAGCGCGCCCTGGTTCCACCAGCTGACCGCGGGAGGCGGCCGGCAGCGCGGGGCCTGCAGGATGATGAGCACCGCCCCGGCCAGCATGCCCAGCCAGCCCAGCCAGAAGAGGGCTAGCAGCGCGCAGCGAGTCCGTACCCAGCTGCAGCCGGGAGGAGAGCCGCGTTAGGGATCTGGTTCTACATTTGCATTATACTGGGGGACATTTGGGGGTTTTACATTTTTGACTTCAATGTGTTTTTTCTTTATATTCTTCAGCTGAGCAGCCCGAGAACAATCAGGTAGGCCAGTCCGAGTTTGAATCCGAGACCCCCGCAGACTGCATAGCCTTTGATTAATAAACAGACCTACATCCAATAAAAACGAAAATGACCCCCCAAATGATGTGAATTGATTTGTATGAATAGTGTGAATGATTCCCATCACCGCTACACCCCCCTCCGCCCCCCTCCTCCCGAGATCGGCTCTCCATCATGGATGGAGCGCACGAGATGACATGAGGGAGGTCTTTTATTGTGAAGGATGCTTTGAGACGGCTCACCCAGGGGTGCCGGCCACGCGCAGCAGCTCCTCTTTCGACAGACCGGTGAATTTAGCTCCGGTCTCCTCCTCGAGGATTTTAACGTTCACGGTTCCGTTTTTCTCCGCGGCGGGGGAGGACGCCGCGTCTCCGTTGACGGCCTCTCCCCCGCCGGTCATCGGCTGCTTCTCCTGCTCCACCTCCGTCAGCTCCACCTCCTTCTCCACCTCGGTCGGCTTCACCTCCTTCTCGGTCGGCTCCACCTCCTTCTCCACCTCGCTCAGCTCCACATCCTTCATATCCACGTTTGTTCCCTCCGCACTCATTCCGGCTCAGAGACCTGATAACCCGCAAGATACACCGGCGAAACGCGACCCTAACGGGGATGCTGGGGCTGCCTGAACGGGTCGGGTGTGTCTGGGATTCTGCGGACTGTGGATGGTGGGATGAGGGGAGGTGGGGGATACTGGGTGGGTGGGGGGGGGGGGGGGGGGGGGGGGGGGGGGGGTCGACGCTCTGAAACCGGATTGGTCTAGTTTTGAAACCCAGCCACCACCACGACCTGAATCCTGGTCGCTGTTGGTTTGGTCTAAAAACAAAACAAGTGTGACGGCAGACGGGCTCATATCTGGGTGAACGGGGCGCTTCTTTTTCGTCCGCTTGTTTCGACCGCTGATGTTGCTCTGGTAGTAAGGATCTGTTAAAACGTGTGTGTAAAGGTTTAAAATCAACACCGTATAGACTGGCCACTGTAGAAATACACGTATTAAAATCGTAAAATCGAAAACGTAAATTCACCTCCCATGCCGTGAACAAAAAGGCCACCAGGGGTCTGTGTTGCACTTGAGACACGGCCTGGCAGCAGGGGACGCATCCTTTGTTTCCGTAGGACGGCCAAGGCACGACCCGCCTTACTATGCCTCTGATTGGCTTAGCCTGACGATGACGTTTCTTACGAAGCCCTAGCAGAAAGAACAAGTGCTTTTTTTCTTCTGCCGTCTTCGGCAAATTAGCTCGAAATTGTTAAACCGTAAGCATTTCTTCTAAATGCAATCCCTTTGTGCACAGTATAGGGCTTGTATTTCCCTGTTTCCTGACCTGGTAATATGCTGCCTCCTATTTTAGCTAAATCTTACACGTTCACCTTTAAAGCTCATAGGAAGAGTAAACCTTTAGGAATTGAGGTTATTATAAAGCATCTACCAAAGTTTGAATGGAAAAAAACCTCCCTTATAAAAAGGACCCAACCCATAATATACGAAGAACTGCTGGCCAGAATCCTGTCCCAGTCGGTTCTGCGAGTACGACACCTCCAGCATGAAGAAAGACTCGTGGACAGTAGCTGAAACTTTAATGTTCTGAATCACGTCTCAAAATCTAATTTCACTGGACGCCAACAAACCGAAGACACACACAGGTGCCACTTTTAGTAAGTCGTCACTCACTAGTCACCGTGGCAACAAACTGCATTCACAATCACAATTCAATTGAAAGTATTGTCCGAGAGGTCATAGGTCAAATCCAGGAGGAGGTCTTCCTCTCTGTGTGTGTGTGTGTGTGTGTGTGTGTGTGTGTGTGTGTGTGTGTGTGTGTGTGTGTGTGTGTGTGTGTGTGTGTGTGTGTGTGTGTGTGTGTGTGTGTGTGTGTGTGTGTGTGTGTGTGTGTGTGTGTGTGTGTGTGTGTAGGTAGTGCTGCACCCTGGTGGTCTACAGACACACCCTCCCAACCCTCTAACACACACCCACTGGGTGTTGGGTCTTGACCTCACGTACATCTGGACCTCACGAACATCTGGACCTCACAAACATCTGGACTCGCTTCGCCAAATGAAGCCAATAGGAATAATACGGCTTCAACTCATTCCTCGGAGGCCGTCGGTGAAAAGCCCACCTGGCGTTGAGGAGATCACTGTTACTCATGTCTCGGGTGGGACTCGACCCAAACCCCCTCCGCTCTCTCTTCAAGAGGTCATCTTCAGAGTTAAGCTCTCCTGACCTGCTAGGGGCTAGGAGGACAGCTAGGGGCTAGGAGGACAGCTAGGGGTCAGGAGGACAGCTAGGGGCTAGGAGGACAGCTAGGGGTCAGGAGGACAGCTAGGGGCTAGGAGGACAGCTAGGAGGACAGCTAGGGGACAGGAGGACAGCTAGGAGGACAGCTAGGGGACAGGAGGACAGCTAGGAGGACAGCTAGGGGTCAGGAGGACAGCTAGGGGTAGGAGGACAGCTAGGGGTCAGGAGGACAGCTAGGGGCTAGGAGGACAGCTAGGGGTCAGGAGGACAGCTAGGGGCTAGGAGGACAGCTAGGGGACAGGAGGACAGCTAGGAGGACAGCTAGGGGTCAGGAGGACAGCTAGGGGTCAGGAGGACAGCTAGGGGTCAGGAGGACATCTAGGGGTCAGAAGGACAGCTAGGGGTCAGGAAGACAGCTAGGAGGACAGCTAGGGGTCAGGAAGACAGCTAGGGGGACAGCTAGGGTCTAGGAGGACAGCTAGGGGGACGGCTAGGGGTCAGGAGGACAGCTAGGAGGACAGCTAGGGGCTAGGAGGACAGCTAGGGTCTAGGAGGACAGCTAGGGGCTAGGAGGACAGCTAGGAGGACAGCTAGGGGCTAGGAGGACAGCTAGGGGTCAGGAGGACAGCTAGGAGGACAGCTAGGGGTCAGGAGGACAGCTAGGAGGATAGCTAGGGGTCAGGAGGACAGCTAGGAGGACAGCTAGGGTCTAGGAGGACAGCTAGGGGCTAGGAGGACAGCTAGGGGTCAGGAGGACAGCTAGGGTCAGGAGGACAGCTAGGGGCTAGGAGGACAGCTAGGAGGACAGCTAGGGGCTAGGAGGACAGCTAGGGGCTAGGAGGACAGCTAGGGGCTAGGAGGACAGCTAGGGGACAGGAGGACAGCTAGGGGCTAGGAGGACAGCTAGGGGACAGGAGGACAGCTAGGAGGACAGCTAGGGGTCAGGAGGACAGCTAGGGGCTAGGAGGACAGCTAGGGGTCAGGAGGACAGCTAGGGGCTAGGAGGACAGCTAGGGGACAGGAGGACAGCTAGGAGGACAGCTAGGGGTCAGGAGGACAGCTAGGGGTCAGGAAGACAGCTAGGAGGACAGCTAGGGGTCAGGAAGACAGCTAGGGGGACAGCTAGGGTCTAGGAGGACAGCTAGGGGGACAGCTAGGAGGACAGCTAGGGGCTAGGAGGACAGCTAGGGTCTAGGAGGACAGCTAGGGGCTAGGAGGACAGCTAGGGGCTAGGAGGACAGCTAGGGGCTAGGAGGACAGCTAGGGGTCAGGAGGACAGCTAGGGTCAGGAGGACAGCTAGGGGCTAGGAGGACAGCTAGGAGGACAGCTAGGGGCTAGGAGGACAGCTAGGGGCTAGGAGGACAGCTAGGGGCTAGGAGGACAGCTAGGGGACAGGAGGACAGCTAGGGGCTAGGAGGACAGCTAGGGGACAGGAGGACAGCTAGGAGGACAGCTAGGGGTCAGGAGGACAGCTAGGGGCTAGGAGGACAGCTAGGGGTCAGGAGGACAGCTAGGGGCTAGGAGGACAGCTAGGGGACAGGAGGACAGCTAGGAGGACAGCTAGGGGTCAGGAGGACAGCTAGGGGTCAGGAAGACAGCTAGGAGGACAGCTAGGGGTCAGGAAGACAGCTAGGGGGACAGCTAGGGTCTAGGAGGACAGCTAGGGGGACAGCTAGGAGGACAGCTAGGGGCTAGGAGGACAGCTAGGGTCTAGGAGGACAGCTAGGGGCTAGGAGGACAGCTAGGGGCTAGGAGGACAGCTAGGGGCTAGGAGGACAGCTAGGGGTCAGGAGGACAGCTAGGGGCTAGGAGGACAGCTAGGAGCTAGAAGGACAGCTAGGGGTCAGGAGGACAGCTAGGAGGACAGCTAGGGGCTAGGAGGACAGCTAGGGTCTAGGAGGACAGCTAGGGGTCAGGAGGCTCAGGAGCTGGAGGACAGCTAGGGGCTAGGAGGACAGCTAGGGGTCAGGAGGCTCAGGAGCTGGAGGACAGCTAGGGGCTAGGAGGACAGCTAGGGGTCAGGAGGCTCAGGAGCTGGAGGACAGCTAGGGGCTAGGAGGACAGCTAGGGGCTAGGAGGACAGGCCACACAGCTGCTCGCTGACCTCCCAGAGTCTCTGTGCCGCGGCGTGGTCGCGGCCCCGAGGGGTCACCTCCTCCAGGGCGCAGCAGGAGAAGTGGCGCCCGCTGAAGGGCTCGATGCCCTCCTGCAGGGCGCAGTGCAGCGTGGTCTGGGCGCCCGTCGCCGGGTCCAGGAACAGAAGTCTGGCGATGGGTTCGATGAAGACCTTCTGCCACAGCCCCACGTAGCGGGAGAGCTCGGTCCGGACCACGCCTGTAGAGCAGCGGAGGGGACGTCGAACAAACTGCATTTATAAAGCGCCTTTCTGACCTGTGGCCACTCAAAGTGCTTCACAATTAGGGGCTCACATTCACCCATTCATACATGCATTCATGTGTGCAGCCCTACTAGCTACCAGCTAGCCTCAATAGAAGCAGCTTCATCTCTCTACGCCGCCCTACTAGCTAGCCTCAATAGAAGCAGCTTCATCTCTCTACGCCGCCCTACTAGCTAGCCTCAATAGAAGCAGCTTCATCTCTCTACGCCGCCCTACTAGCTAGCCTCAATAGAAGCAGCTTCATCTCTCTACGCCGCCCTACTAGCTAGCCTCAATAGAAGCAGCTTCATCTCTCTACGCTGCCCTACTAGCTAGCCTCAATAGAAGCAGCTTCATCTCTCTACGCCGCCCTACTAGCTAGCCTCAATAGAAGCAGCTTCATCTCTCTACGCCGGCCTACTAGCTAGCCTCAATAGAAGCAGCTTCATCTCTCTACGCCGCCCTACTAGCTAGCCTCAATAGAAGCAGCTTCATCTCTCTACGCCGCCCTACTAGCTAGCCTCAATAGAAGCAGCTTCATCTCTCTACGCCGCCCTACTAGCTAGCCTCAATAGAAGCAGCTTCATCTCTCTACGCTGCCCTACTAGCTAGCCTCAATAGAAGCAGCTTCATCTCTCTACGCCGCCCTACTAGCTAGCCTCAATAGAAGCAGCTTCATCTCTCTACGCCGGCCTACTAGCTAGCCTCAATAGAAGCAGCTTCATCTCTCTACGCCGCCCTACTAGCTAGCCTCAATAGAAGCAGCTTCATCTCTCTACGCCGCCCTACTAGCTAGCCTCAATAGAAGCAGCTTCATCTCTCTACGCCGCCCTACTAGCTAGCCTCAATAGAAGCAGCTTCATCTCTCTACGCCGCCCTACTAGCTAGCCTCAATAGAAGCAGCTTCATCTCTCTACGCCGCCCTACTAGCTAGCCTCAATAGAAGCAGCTTCATCTCTCTACGCTGCCCTACTAGCTAGCCTCAATAGAAGCAGCTTCATCTCTCTACGCCGGCCTACTAGCTAGCCTCAATAGAAGCAGCTTCATCTCTCTACGCTGCCCTACTAGCTAGCCTCAATAGAAGCAGCTTCATCTCTCTATGCTGCCCTACTAGCTAGCCTCAATAGAAGCAGCTTCATCTCTCTACGCCGGCCTACTAGCTAGCCTCAATAGAAGCAGCTTCTTCTCTCTACGCCGCCCTACTAGCTAGCCTCAATAGAAGCAGCTTCATCTCTCTACGCCGCCCTACTAGCTAGCCTCAATAGAAGCAGCTTCATCTCTCTACGCCGCCCTACTAGCTAGCCTCAATAGAACCAGCTTCATCTCTCTACGCCGCCCTACTAGCTAGCCTCAATAGAAGCAGCTTCATCTCTCTACGCCGCCCTACTAGCTAGCCTCAATAGAACCAGCTTCATCTCTCTACGCCGCCCTACTAGCTAGCCTCAATAGAAGCAGCTTCATCTCTCTACGCCGCCCTACTAGCTAGCCTCAATAGAAGCAGCTTGATCTCTCTACGCCGCCCTACTAGCTAGCCTCAATAGAAGCAGCTTGATCTCTCTACGCCGCCCTACTAGCTAGCCTCAATAGAAGCAGCTTGATCGGTCCACGTGGCCCCTGGGTTTGAAGCCATGGTCCTCTGTGCTTCTGATAGGGACCAGCGAGGTCTTACCGGGGTGGACGCTGTAGCAGGTGACCTTGCTGCCCTGGAGCCTCTTGGCCAGGTGCAGGGTGAAGAGCACGTTGCACAGCTTGCTGTTGCAGTACGCAGAGAAGAACTGCCAGCTGAACCAGCCCGTCCCCAGGTCCCTCCTCTCCAACAGCGCCTGTTCAGGTGGGGGGTTAGAGATGGTTAGAGATGGTTAGAGATGGTTAGAGATGGTTAGAGATGGTTAGAGATGGTTAGAGATGGTTAGTTTAGGTGGGGGGTTAGAGATGGTTAGAGATGGTTAGAGATGGTTAGAGATGGTTAGTTCAGGTGTTAGGTTAGAGATGGTTAGAGATGGTTAGTTTAGGTGTGAGGTCAGAGATGGTTAGTTCAGGTGTTAGGTTAGAGATGGTTAGTTTAGGTTAGAGATGGTTAGAGATGGTTAGAGATGGTTAGAGATGGTTAGTTTAGGTGTGAGGTCAGAGATGGTTAGTTCAGGTGTTAGGTTAGAGATGGTTAGAGATGGTTAGTTTAGGTGTGAGGTCAGAGATGGTTAGTTCAGGTGTTAGGTTAGAGATGGTTAGAGATGGTTAGAGATGGTTAGTTTAGGTGTGAGGTCAGAGATGGTTAGTTCAGGTGTTAGGTTAGAGATGGTTAGTTTAGGTTAGAGATGGTTAGTTCAGGTGTTAGGTTAGAGATGATTAGTGTAGAGGTGTGAGGTTAGAGATGGTTAAGTATGGTGTTAGGTTAGAGATGGTTAGGTATGGTGTTAGGTTAGAGATGGTTAGGTATGGTGTTAGGTTAGAGATGGTTAGTGCAGAGGTGTTAGGTTAGAGATGGTTAGGTATGGTGTTAGGTTAGAGATGGTTAGGTATGGTGTTAGGTTAGAGATGGTTAGGTATGGTGTTAGGTTAGAGATGGTTAGGTATGGTGTGAGGTTAGAGATGGTTACAGGGATAAACCAGTTGCTATTTTCTAATATAAGAGCGTATGGATTGATGTTGAGCGCTCCTCCCCATGCCCCGACCAACGCTGTATGAGACAGGAAGTGAGGTCACCAACCTGGAAGTCGATGTGGCCCCAACGGTACGCCATGGAGGAGAGGGTGACCACGCGCCCCCCCCCACCTTCCTGCAGACGCTCCAGCAGCAGGTTCGTCAACAGGAAGTGACCTAGGTGGTTGACACCCAACTCGACGCCAAAGCCATCCTCTGTGCGACCGTGCGCCACCAGACCTACAGGGTACAATCACCTATCACCTAGAGTAGAGCTCTGGTCGTATCACCTAGAGTAGAGCTCTGTTCGTATCACCTATCACCTAGAGTAGAGCTCTGGTCGTATCACCTATCACCTAGAGTAGAGCTCTGGTCGTATCACCTATCACCTAGAGTAGAGCTCTGGTCGTATCACCTATCACCTAGAGTAGAGCTCTGGTCGTATCACCTATCACCTAGAGTAGAGCTCTGGTCGTATCACCTATCACCCAGAGTAGAGCTCTGTTCGTATCACCTATCACCTAGAGTAGAGCTCTGGTCGTATCACCTAGAGTAGAGCTCTGGTCGTATCACCTAGAGTAGAGCTCTGTTCGTATCACCTAGAGTAGAGCTCTGGCCGTATCACCTAGAGTAGAGCTCTGTTCGTATCACCTAGAGTAGAGCTCTGGTCGTATCACCTAGAGTAGAGCTCTGTTCGTATCACCTAGAGTAGAGCTCTGGCCGTATCACCTAGAGTAGAGCTCTGTTCGTATCACCTAGAGTAGAGCTCTGGTCGTATCACCTAGAGTACAGCTCTGTTCGTATCACCTAGAGTAGAGCTCTGGTTATCACTAGAGCTCTATGAATATGCTTATCAACTACTGGTCAGTGCACACCAGCACAACAATCAATATATATATAATGTATCAATATTAACAGCTTGTTACTGAGGAAGATCAGTCCTCGAGGGATGGAGGAGGGAAGGTAACAAGGAGAGGTGACCGGACAGGACTCAGGAGAGATGCTAGGTGGCATGTGTGTAGTAGCGTCTCACCGGCGTTGTTGATGAGCAGGTCCAGACGTTTCTCCGTCTTCAGGAAACCTTCAGCAAAGGAGCGGACCGACCGGAAGCTTCCCAGATCCAGCTGCATGTACACCACATCTGTACTGCCCGTCACCTGCACACACACGTAGAGTAGTATGGTAGAGTAGTATGGTGTAGTAGTATATTATCGTAGATTAGTATAGTGTGGTAGTGTAGTATATAATAGTAGTATAGTAGATTAGTATAGCTTGGTAGTAGTAGAGTGTGGTAGTAGTAGAGTATAGCGTGGTAGTAGTAGAGTAGAGTGTGGTAGTAGTAGAGTATAGCGTGGTAGTAGTAGAGTAGAGTGTGGTAGTAGTACAGTATAGTGTGGTAGTAGTAGAGTGTGGTAGTAGTAGAGTATAGCGTGGTAGTAGTAGAGTATAGCGTGGTAGTAGTAGAGTAGAGTATGGTAGTAGTAGAGTAGAGTGTGGTAGTAGTAGAGTGTGGTAGTAGTAGAGTAGAGCGTGGTAGTAGTAGAGTGTGGTAGTAGTAGAGTATAGCGTGGTAGTAGTAGAGTGTGGTAGTAGTAGAGTATAGTGTGGTAGTAGTAGAGTATAGTGTGGTAGTAGTAGAGTATAGCGTGGTAGTAGTAGAGTATAGCGTGGTAGTAGTAGAGTATAGCGTGGTAGTAGTAGAGTGTGGTAGTAGTAGAGTGTGGTAGTAGTAGAGTAGAGCGTGGTAGTAGTAGAGTATAGCGTGGTAGTAGTAGAGTATAGCGTGGTAGTAGTAGAGTGTGGTAGTAGTAGAGTAGAGTGTGGTAGTAGTACAGTATAGTGTGGTAGTAGTAGAGTGTGGTAGTAGTATAGTATAGTGTGGTAGTAGTATAGTGTGGTAGTAGTAGAGTAGAGTGTGGTAGTAGTAGAGTAGAGTGTGGTAGTAGTAGAGTAGAGTGTGGTAGTAGTAGAGTAGAGTGTGGTAGTAGTAGAGTAGAGTGTGGTAGTAGTAGAGTAGAGTGTGGTAGTAGTAGAGTAGAGTGTGGTAGTAGTAGAGTAGAGTGTGGTAGTAGTAGAGTAGAGTGTGGTAGTAGTAGAGTAGAGTGTGGTAGTAGTAGAGTAGAGTGTGGTAGTAGTAGAGTATAGCGTGGTAGTAGTAGAGTATAGCGTGGTAGTAGTAGAGTGTGGTAGTAGTAGAGTGTGGTAGTAGTAGAGTAGAGCGTGGTAGTGTAGTATGGTAGTATGGTACCTGCTGGATGTCCCGGACTGCCTCCCGGGCCTTGTCCTGGTTCCTGCAGGCCAGGATGACCCGCGCCCCGAGACCCGCCAGGTGGAGCGCCGTCGCCTTACCGATACCCGTGTTACCCCCTGGGGACAGACGGGGGGAGACAGACAGGTTACAGACAGACAGGTTACAGACAGACGGGTGGAGACAGACAGGTTACAGACAGACAGGTTACAGACAGACGGGTGGAGACAGACAGGTTACAGACAGACAGGTTACAGACAGACAGGTTACAGACAGACGGGTTACAGACAGACGGGGGGAGACAGACAGGTTACAGACAGACAGGTTACAGACAGACGGGTGGAGACAGACAGGTTACAGACAGACAGGTTACACACAGACAGGTTACAGACAGACCGGTGGAGACAGACAGACAGGTTACAGACAGACCGGTGGAGACAGACAGGTTACAGACGGGTGGAGACAGACGGGTGGAGACAGACGGGTGGAGACAGACAGACCGGTGGAGACAGACGGGTTACAGACAGATAGGTTACAGACAGGTGGAGACAGACAGGTGGAGGCAGACAGGTTGAAGCAGACAGGTGGAGACAGACAGACAGGTGGAGACAGACAGGTGGAGGCAGACAGGTGGGGACAGACAGGTTGAAGCAGACAGGTGGAGCCAGACAGGTGGAGAAAGACAGACAGATTGAGAGAGACAGGTTACAGAGAGGTGGAGACAGACAGGTTACAGACAGGTGGAGACAGACAGGTTGAAGCAGACGGGTGGAGACAGACAGGTGTGTATGATGACACACTGAAATGTGCGGCTCTTAGACAACAGAGTAACGAGTGACGAAGAAAGAGCCCAGTGATGACCCACCCATCCAGCGTCTCATTATTCTTACACCAAGTACGACGAGGAGAATAACAAGCCGGATTGGTGGGGCTCCACGGATACGCTAGTGAAAGCATTACCATTTCAAAAATCCAAAGTGCTTCGGTTTTCCATACCTGTTATGATCACCGTCTTTCCAGCCATCGCTAGCTTCCCGTGGCATTTGGACCCTTTGAACAAAGTTTGGATCAGCAGGAGGTAGAGTCCTAGCAGCAGGCTGAGGGCCACCACCACACACAGCATGTTGAACTCTGCTCTGCTGGGTGTGTTGCTACCTTTTATTCCAGGCAAATCCACCTCGTCTGAAACTTGCTCTACCGGTCAACTGACACAATACAGCGCCTTACTGACTGACACACACACACACACACACACACACACACACACACACACACACACACACACACACACACACACACACACACACACACACACACACACACACACACACACACACACACACACAGGTTGGACAGGATCTCAGCCAACTTGTGTAATCGCCTAAAAATACTGAAGGTTGTGTGAACCTGTGCAGAGTAAAGACGCCACCTTTAGCCCAGTTCGACGCCTGCGCTGCGGCGCACGCGCGTTGCAACAGCAGCCAATCAGTTAATTGAAGCTCGGAACAGTTTGAGTCTGGCGGCCTGCTCTTGAGACGCAGACGTAACAGATAGTTGAAGATCCATTTCCTCTTTAGAGGTCTCGCAGACGTCCTGTTAATCCAGACGGACTCCCGCAGTATTCATTGCTACTAGCGGACTCCTAATCACTTGGTGTGCAGCAGAGCGATGACGTTCCCCGGGGTTTGAGATGACCTGCAGATGTTGATTGAGTTCATATGAACAGCTTGAAATGGGGTCACCATTGCTTTAGAACCAGGAAACACATTTAGTACAACTAACATTAACCACATGCAAATATTCCTTTCAGTTAACGTTTTTTGAACACCAACAGCATATTATAAATGTTTTAACCAAATCAAACATAGTCAAGAAAGCGTCATCAGTATAAGCTATTGCCACTGCAGATCACACGTGCATTGTTCTTCTTCACATTTCTTAATATTTCCTATGATCTTCATATATTTCAATAGAAACGCGGGACTGTTACCTCTGAAATGTTTTTTGTGTACCAAACGTTTCGTGTTGCTGTTGGAAGGGCATGCGCCTGTTGGCACGCGCTCATGAGCGTTGTTCCGGCCTACCACCCGGGGCGGGGCGGGCTAGTCCCGCCCCGTCTTACCGGCTTCATTACACTTATTTTTTACAGGTGATTGGCGGTTAAGGTGATTGGCTCCGCGTCTCCGGTCGTAAAGATGGCGGGGTTGTTTTGAGGCGATCCTAGAATGATCCGTGTACTTCATTTCATTCAAATAACACACACAAATAAGCCACGATATCGTAGTTGTATTGAACAATGACAAAGTAAACTTGAATATAGTTACAATTAAGTAGTCTTTGTTTGTATTGATATAAAAAATTGCAGGTAGGCCTACGTGTAAAGTCCAGTAGGGCTGCTCAATGACAATGTGAAACAATATATATGTGCCTTATGATAATAATGATCTAGAGACAGCATTGATTAGAGTATGCCTTTAGTGTAGTACGGTGTCAGGTGTACAGGAGACGCCAAGCATAAATCACTATTACACACGGCCTCAGAAGCTTTCAAGTGCTATAGCCTTGTTAATATACTTTTATTATTTCACTTTGAACCGAATATGTGATGCGGAGCGTGGAAGAGCTTAGCAACCAGAAAGTTAAAACCCTTTAAATAAACATGTTAGGGTCTGCTTTGGCAACAAGGACACTAAACGAGCGGGGTCGGCGACCACATCCTGGTGTTCAGCTCTTCCAGAAGTTGGGGTTCTGGACCAGCCGTCGCTGGAAGTTCTCGTACCAGCGGAGGATGCAGCTGGACGGGATGAACGTCTCGCTGGGGTTGGGGGTCATCTGGGCCTGGGTGACGGAGAACGAGCACGCGAAGTTGTACAGGTTGTCCAGCATCTTTTGGGTGAACTGCATGAAGGAGTCCACGGTGGACACGGTGGCGGCGGACACCGGGGTCTGCTGGGCCAGCTGGTCCAGCGCCTCCACGGACACCCCGACCTGGGCCACGGAGATAGCCGGGGAGGCGGCCATCATACCAAAGGGGTGCGCGCCTCCCGCCTCCCCCGCCTTCAGGCCGGAGATCTTGAAGATGGCACTCGGCTTCTCGTTGGTGATGAAGCCGAGCAGCTGCCACACCTGCCCCCCCGCCGCCGTGTCGGGGAAGGAGAAGTACACAGCGCCCCCCATTCCGACCGGGAACGGCTCCGTGCCCAGCATGAACACCACCACATGGTTCACACTCTCGTAGTCGGCCAAGTTGAACACGAACTTATCTCCGGCGACCCTCACCGCGTCCGTCTGGACCAGCCTGCCCGCCACCAGGCAGCCGAACATCCCGCAGGAGGGCTAGCTAGCACCAGGCTAGCGGGGATCCACACACTGAACTAGTTTCTTATCGGGTCTACACTACTAGAGAATAAACCCAGCACCGCCGGGGGTCTGTCTGGAGGCCGCTGTAATAAATACCCCAAGCTTCAGTGTTTTATTGATATTCTCGGCTTGTTAGACAGAAACTTCGAGTAACAGTCTACTGTCCCCTCATACGTAGCTCGACTATCG
>JACYXH010000299.1:172500-180000 GCA_026745465.1 Lota lota | reverse complement strand
AGATCCTGCTGGCGGTGGAGCGGGTTCTTCGTGGGATGGGACCTGGTGCCGCTCCCTGCCACCGGGAGATCTACAAGGTGGCTCGGGTCTCCCTGACCGACCGGTCCATGGGGGTCCGCTGGGCCGCTGCCATGGTAACTACCGCCTGACCCTGAGACCCCTCAGGGGTGTGTGTGTGTGTGTGTGTGTGTGTGTGTGTTGGAGCTCCAGAGGGAAGCTGTGTGTGTAGGTAGTATTGTGTATAGGTGTGTGTGGTTGTAGGTATGTATTGTGTATAGGTGTGTGTGGTTGTAGGTATGTATTGTGTATAGGTGTGTGTGGTTGTAGGTATGTATTGTGTACCCGTGTGTGTAGTTGAATGTGTGTGTTGTGTGCTAGTGTCTGTTGGAGCTGCAGAGGGAAGCAGTCTTCCTCTGGTCCTCTGAGCTGCAGAATGTGGCCACACTCTGCTGCAGGGCCTTCGAGGGCTCCACCTATCAGGTGCGAGTGGGCGTGGCCAGACTGCTGGGAACCCTGCTGGCCGCTGCCCTCCAGCCACGGCAGCCAATCGGTACGCAGGACACGGTCCTACCACTAGGGAATATACACATCACTAAACACCGTGTTACATAGTATTCATCACACATAGCAGTACCAGGAACAATCTGTTGCCATGGCAACATACCATACCATAGTAACTACACTATAACCATAGCAACATCCATACCAGTAACTACATCAGTAACCATAGCAACATCCGTACCATAGTAACTATACTAGAAACCGTAGTAACATCCATACCATAGTAACTACACATAGTAATCCACACCAGTATCTATCACAGTAACCATGACAACACATCCCACCTCCCCTCTGCAGCGGCGGTGCAGCCGGGGGGGAGGGGCCGGACCCTGGAGGAGGTGATGGATGTGTTGACCGCTGGGTTCCTGAGGGGCGGGGCCAGCTTCCTGCGGGCCAGCGGAGACATGCTGAAGGGAACCAGCTCTGTGGGCAAGGACGTCCGCCTGGGCGTCGCTCAGGTGAGTTGGCATAGCAACCACACTCACCATCATTCACACAGGTGCGTTGGCAGAGCGACGACACTTATCGTCGTCATCATTGCGTTGGCATAGCAACCACTCTCTGACCCCCTCCCCTGCAGGCCTGTGTGGTGCTGGTGTCCGCCATGGGCAGCTCCTGGCTGGAGGGGAGTCTCCCCCGGCTGCTGGGCCTCCTGGCGCAGCTCGCCCACCAGCCCAGGGCCTCCCACAGCCCCGCCGACTCAGCCTCCACGCGCGCCTGCCTCTCCTACATCCTCCGCTCCGTCCTGGGACCCCTGCTGGGAGAGAAGGCCCTGGCCAACGCTGCCGCGCACATCTGTCTGGCCGTGCACACACACACCCTGGCACTGGGTGAGACCCCACACACACACACACACACACACACACACACACACACACACACACACACACACACACACACACACACACACACACACACACACACACACACACACACACACACACACACACACACACACACACACACACACACACACACACACCCTGGCACTGGGTGAGACCCCACACACACACACACACACACACACACACACACACACACACATACACACCCTGGCACTGGGTGAGACCCCACACACACACACACACACACACACACACACACACCCTGGCACTGGGTGAGACCCCACACACACACACACACACACACACACACACACACACACACACACACACAGGCACTGGGTGAGACCCCACACACACACACACACACACACACACACACACACACACACACACACACACACACACACACACACACACTAGCACTGGGTAAGACCCCACACACACACACACACACACACACACACACACACACACACACACACACACACACACACACACACACACACACACACACACACACACACACACACACCCTGGCACTGGGTGAGACCCCACACACACACACACACACACACACACACACACACATACACACCCTGGCACTGGGTGAGACCCCACACACACACACACACACACACACACACACACACACCCTGGCACTGGGTGAGACCCCACACACACACACACACACACACACACACACACACACACACACACACACACACACACACACACACACACAGGCACTGGGTGAGACCCCACACACACACACACACACACACACACACACACACACACACACACACACACACACACACACACACACACACACACACACACACACACACACACACACACACACACACACACACACACTAGCACTGGGTAAGACCCCACACGTACACAGACAGATTAAGTTCCTCATTACCGTGTGTGTGTAGACGGCTGCTCTACAGAAGGGGTTCAGGGGGGGGTGTCCAGTCACATTATGCTGGAGTGCTATCTGCTGGAGCTGGCCCGGGTCACCCGCAGCCTCGCCTCAACCGCCGCCCCCCTCATCACCGAGCCCTGCACAGGTAACACACCTGGTATACACACCTGGACTACTGCAAACACACTGTGGTTTCATGCATTTACTAGTGTGTGTGTGTGTGTGTGTGTAGCTCTCCTGGACACGGTGGTCTCCGTCCTCCTCCACCCGGTGGCGTCAGCGCGGCTGGCCGCCGCCTGGTGCCTCCGCAGCGTTGCCATGGCGATGCCCTCACAGCGGTGCGTGCTGCTCGACAGGTGTGCCGAGCGCCTGGTGGCCCTGAAGTCGTCCCCTGAGGCCGTGGCCGGGTACAGTGCTGCTATCGCCGCCCTGCTGGCCGGAGCCCAACACTGCTCCCTGGGCCTTCCCCACAGCAAGGCCAAGGTAGTTGATACATGCCGTTTCACCTGTAGCTCGCCTGTAGCTCGCCTGTAGCTCAGCTGTAGCTCACCTGTAGCTCACCTGTAGCTCGCCTGTAGCTCAGCTGTAGCTCACCTGTAGCTCGCCTGTAGCTCGCCTGTAGCTCGCCTGTAGCTCAGCTGTAGCTCACCTGTATCTCACCTGTATTTCACCTGTATCTCACCTGTAGCTCAGCTGTAGCTCGCCTATAGCTAACCTGTAGCTCGCCTGTATCTCACCTGTAGCTCACCTGTAGCTCACCTTTACTTCACTTGTAACTCACCCACTCATCTGTTTTAAGTCTGTCTTGTTTGTGTACATCGTGTGTGTGTAGCTGGTGCTGGGCGTGGCAGAAGACCTCCTGCGCTCAGCCAATCAGAACAGTCGCCTGTCCCTGCAGAGGACTCAGGCAGGCTGGCTGCTGCTGTCTTCACTCTGCACCCTGGGTACGTGAGGGTACGCTACCTTGGGTACGCTACTGTGCTCTGTGTATAATGTGTGTGTTGATCCAGTAATGTTTATCATGCACCGGTGCAGGTACAGCGGTGGTGGATCATCACCTGGGCCAAGTGTTGCTGCTGGTCAGGTGTGTGTTCCCTCCCTCCGTCAGGGAGCTGGACATGGAGCTGCACCGTGGGGACTGTTTCAC
The DNA here is from genome assembly GCA_026745465.1 of Lota lota. Taxonomy (NCBI): domain Eukaryota; kingdom Metazoa; phylum Chordata; class Actinopteri; order Gadiformes; family Lotidae; genus Lota; species Lota lota. The sequence goes on along the minus strand of JACYXH010000299.1, from coordinate 176,516 downwards.
CTGGCAGGTGACCCTAGAGGGCCGTGCTGGTGCGCTCTGCGGTCAGTATCTTTACCTGTGTCTCACCTGTAGCTAACCTAAAGCTCAGCTGTATCTCAGCTGTATCTCAGCTGTATCTCACCTGTATCTCACCTGTATCTCATCTGTAGCTAACCTAAAGCTCAGCTGTATCTCAGCTGTATCTCAGCTGTATCTCATCTGTAGCTAACCTAAAGCTCAGCTGTATCTCAGCTGTATCTCACCTGTATCTCACCTGTAGCTAACCTGTATCTCACCTGTAGCTAACCTAAAACTCAGCTGTAGCTCACCTGTATCTCACCTGTAACTAACCTTAGCTCACCTGTAACTCTCCTGTAGCTCACCTGTATCTCACCTGTAGCTCTCCTGTATCTCAGCTGTAGCTCTCCTGTAGCTCTCCTGTAGCTCACCTGTAGCTCTCCTGTATCTCACCTGTAGCTCTCCTGTAGCTCAGCTGTAGCTCAGCTGTAGCTCTCCTGTAGCTCAGCTGTAGCTCTCCTGTAGCTCAGCTGTAGCTCAGCTGTAGCTCAGCTGTAGCTCAGCTGTAGCTCAGCTGTAGCTCACCTGTAGCTCTCCTGTATCTCAGCTGTAGCTCAGCTGTAGCTCAGCTGTAGCTATCTTAGCAGTAGCTGACTGGCTGTGTGTGTGTGGCGGTGTGCCCTGCAGTTATCAGGACTCTGCTGCTGTACTGCAGGGACCTCCTGACCGATGACATCATCAGCCGTCTGCTCACGCCGTTGGCCTGCGCTGTTGCACTCCTCACAAAGTCAGTGTGTGTGCGTGTTCATATATATATATGTGTGTGTGTGCGTGCGTGTTTATATATGTGTGTGTTTATATATGTGTGCGTGCGTGCGTGTTTATATATGTGTGTGTGTGTGTGTGTGTGTGTGTGTGTGTGTGTGTTTGTGCGTGTGTGTTTATATGTGTGTGTGTGCGTGTCTGTGGTTATATGTGTGTGTGTGTGTGTGTGTGTGTGTTTGTGCGTGTGTGTTTATATGTGTGTGTGTGTGTCCCAGGTGCTCCTCTCTGACCCGGTCCTATGGGAACCCCCTCAGACCATGGGCTGTCCTCTACAGACTGAGACTGTACCAGGTCCTGGCTCTGTTGCCCCCCCACACGTACCAAGGTAGCCATGACACCTGTCCAGCTGACAGCATCACAAATGGAGTCTCTGCGCCTTTCAAAAGACATTTGAAGCTATGTGTTATGTTAGCTTTCATGAGGTCATCCAGCGTGTGAGGTCAGCATGTATCTCTTCCTCAGCGCTACGGTGATGCCGTAACAGAACATGTTGCTCCTCTTCCTCAGAGAGCTACGGTGATGTCATAACAGAGCATGTTGCTCCTCTTCCTCAGAGAGCTACGGTGATGTCATAACAGCATGTTGCTCCTCTTCCTCAGAGCTACGGTGATGTCATAACAGAGCATGTTGCTCCTCTTCCTCAGAGCTACGGTGATGTCATAACAGAACATGTTGCTCCTCTTCCTCAGAGCTACGGTGATGTCATAACAGAGCATGTTGCTCCTCTTCCTCAGAGCTACGGTGATGTCATAACAGAGCATGTTGCTCCTCTTCCTCAGAGCTACGGTGATGTCATAACAGAACATGTTGCTCCTCTTCCTCAGAGAGCTACGGTGTGGTGATGAAGGAGCTACTGAGTGACCTGTCCAGCCCAGAGAACCAGCCGTGTTCTGACCTCACCCTGCTTCCCGCTCTCTGTCACCATGACGACCTGATGCTGTTGGGCCCCGCCTTCCACTCCCTCGGCCGTGGTTCCATCGAGGAAAAGGTGAGTGACATCACATCCTGTCCGGGGTAGTCTCTATTCCCTCGGTCTGCAAAGTGCAATTCAAAGTTTTAGTTGACGTGGAAGTTAGTTTGATGTTGTCTGATGAACTCTACGCCTCTCTCTCAGCTCCATAGCAGCAGTGTGGGAGGCGGTAACCTTGACAACGACCCATTCTCTCTTTGTGATGGGGGGGAAGATACCCCGGCCCCCCTCCCCCCAGCTGTAGCTCTGACAGCTGCTGCCGTCCAGCTGTTTGGAGGGCTGTTCCCCCAGGTCATCACCGCTCACAGGTAACTAACTTACTAACCGGCTAGCTAGCCAGATAACTAACCAGGTTACCAGCCTGTAATGTGTCCCTCCTCCCAGGGTCCAGATCCTGGAGCAGTTTTCCCGCTCGCTGAAGCAGTTGAAGGGACAGAAGCAGCAGAGTGTCCAGACCCATGTGTGTGCTGCCCTCTGCAGCCTGCTCAAGGTACTGCACCACATCTCCCCCATGACCCGTCCTGTTTGACGTCTAAAGAGTGTGTGAGCTCTATTCTAGTCACTAAATCCCAGCCTGTTTTGGGCGGTGACCCCGTTTCTAGATGAGGTAGTCGGTTGCTCGGGCCTCTGAATCATTAGGCCGTCTGTTTGCACACACCGGACCTTTACCTGACTCCTCTAGCCGTCATGTGTAGCCTGTAGTAGCCCCTGGTACCACCCTGTAGGATGCCAGGCGCTTCATCACATGAACCCTCTCCCCAGCACCTGGGCAGCAGCAGCCTCAGCCTGGGGCCAGAGGAGCTGCGGGCCCCAGCGCTGGCCCTCCTGGTCGGGGCCCTGGAGAACTCTAGTCCCCTGCTGCGCTGTGCGGCCTCCGAGGGCCTGGCCAGACTGGTGCAGGCCGTCAACGACCCTGGATACACACACACACTGTCTGTAGTCTGTCTGGAGAGGTACACACTAACCACTACACACACACTGTCTGTAGTCTGTCTGGAGAGGTACACACTAACCACTACACACACACTGTCTGTAGTCTGTCTGGAGAGGTACACACTAACCACTACACACTACACACACACTGTCTGTAGTCTGTCTGGAGAGGTACACACTAACCACTACACACTACACACACACTGTCTGTAGTCTGTCTGGAGAGGTACACACTAACCACTACACACACACTGTCTGTAGTCTGTCTGGAGAGGTACACACTAACCACTACACACTACACACACACTGTCTGTAGTCTGTCTGGAGAGGTACACACTAACCACTACACACACACTGTCTGTAGTCTGTCTGGAGAGGTACACACTAACCACTACACACACACTGTCTGTAGTCTGTCTGGAGAGGTACACACTAACCACTACACACTACACACACACTGTCTGTAGTCTGTCTGGAGAGGTACACACTAACCACTACACACCACACACACACTGTCTGTAGTCTGTCTGGAGAGGTACACACTAACCACTACACACACACACACACACTGTCTGTAGTCTGTTTGGAGAGGTACACACTAACCACTACACACTACACACACACTGTCTGTAGTCTGTCTGGAGAGGTACACACTAACCACTACACACACACTGTCTGTAGTCTGTCTGGAGAGGTACACACAAACCACTACACACCACACACACACTGTCTGTAGTCTGTTTGGAGAGGTACACACTAACCACTACACACACACTGTCTGTAGTCTGTCTGGAGAGGTACACACTAACCACTACACACACACACACACTGTCTGTAGTCTGTCTGGAGAGGTACACACTAACCACTACACACACACTGTCTGTAGTCTGTCTGGAGAGGTACACACTAACCACTACACACACACTGTCTGTAGTCTGTCTGGAGAGGTACACACTAACCACTACACACCACACACACACTGTCTGTAGTCTGTCTGGAGAGGTACACACTAACCACTACACACACACACACTGTCTGTAGTCTGTTTGGAGAGGTACACACTAACCACTACACACTACACACACACTGTCTGTAGTCTGTCTGGAGAGGTACACACTAACCACTACACACACACTGTCTGTAGTCTGTCTGGAGAGGTACACACAAACCACTACACACCACACACACACTGTCTGTAGTCTGTTTGGAGAGGTACACACTAACCACTACACACACACTGTCTGTAGTCTGTCTGGAGAGGTACACACTAACCACTACACACACACTGTCT
>JACYXH010000299.1:162500-167500 GCA_026745465.1 Lota lota | reverse complement strand
CGTGGCGGTGCAGAGGAGCAGGCAGGACTGCCCCATTGGGCCGAAGGACCCAGATGTGTCAGATCTGACCAATGAGGACTCAGGGTCTGTGTCCATGAGGGCGGACCTACTGAAGCTGGTCCAATCAGATCTTCCGACACTGAGCCGCCTGTGGTTGGCTGCGCTGCAGGACTACGCCACTCTGACCCTCCCACAGGAAGACGCATCACAGCTCCCTGCTACCGGTAGGACAGGGTGAACACGTGGTGACAGGGTGAACACGTTGTGACAGGGTGAACACGTTGTGACAGGGTGAACACGTGGTGACAGGGTGAACACGTTGTGACAGGGTGAACACGTGGTGACAGGGTGAACACGTGGTGACAGGGTGAACACGTTGTGACAGGGTGAACACGTGGTGACAGGGTGAACACGTGGGGACAGGGTGAACACGTGGTGACAGGGTGAACACGTGGTGACAGGGTGAACACGTGGTGACAGGGTGAACACGTGGTGACAGGGTGAACACGTGGTGACAGGGTGAACACGTGGTGACAGGGTGAACACGTGGTGACAGGGTGAACACGTTGTGACAGGGTGAACACGTGGTGACAGGGTGAACACGTGGTGACAGGGTGAACACGTGGTGACAGGGTGAACACGTGGTGACAGGGTGAACACGTGGTGACAGGGTGAACACGTGGTGACAGGGTGAATACTTTATGACAGGGTGAACACGTGGTGACAGGGTGAACACGTTGTGACAGGGTGAACATGTGGTGACAGGGTGAACACGTGGTGACAGGGTGAACACGTTGTGACAGGGTGAACATGTGGTGACAGGGTGAACACGTTGTGACAGGGTGAATACTTTATGACAGGGTGAACACGTTGTGACAGGGTGAACACGTGGTGACAGGGTGAACACGTGGTGACAGGGTGAACACGTGGTGACAGGGTGAACACGTGGTGACAGGGTGAACACGTGGTGACAGGGTGAATACTTTATGACAGGGTCAGCACGTTGTGACAGGGTGAATACTTTATGACAGGGTCAGCACGTTGTGACAGGGTGAATACTTTATGACAGGGTCAGCACGTTGTGACAGGGTGAATACTTTATGACAGGGTCAGCACGTTGTGACAGGGTGAATACTTTATGACAGGGTCAGCACGTTGTGACAGGGTGAATACTTTATGACAGGGTCAGCACGTTGTGACAGGGTGAATGTTGTTGTTGCAGGAGGAGTATTCTTCACAGGGGAGACGAAGCACCAGGCCAGGAGTCACTACACCTCCTGCTGGGCTCCTATCCTCCACGCCTCCGCCCTCTGGCTGCAGAGCACAGGTCAGCCTGCTCCTCCTCTACACCCCTCTTCTCCTCTATATACTCCTCTATACTCCCTCTATGCTACACTCCTCCCTGCCTTTGTCTCGCCCCAGCTAGCGTTAAGATCCAAGATGGCTGCTGGGTGAATGAGGCCCCTGATGTTACTCTCTCTCTCTAACACCATACTCACAGTACTGACGTTTGGATTTCAGGTTTTGTGATGTCAGAGGAGGAGCCAGCCATTCTCTCTCGTCCGGCCACGCCCACCTCCATGGGCCAGAGGGACTCTGGAGGCGGAGCCAAGAGTCCAGAAGACATCAGCACAGACAGACTGAATCTCCTCCTGGGTGGGAATACATTATAACTACTATATACAGCATAGTGTTGTATACTACTATATACAGCATAGTGTTGTATACTACTATATACAGCATAGTGTTATATACTACTATATACAGCATAGTGTTATATACTACTATATACAGCATAGTGTTATATACTACTATATACAGCATAGTGTTATATACTACTATATACAGCATAGTGTTATATACTACTATATACAGCATAGTGTTATATACTACTATATACAGCACAGTATTATATACTACTATATACAGCATAGTGTTGTATACTACTATATACAGCATAGTGTTATATACTACTATATACAGCATAGTGTTATATACTACTATATACAGCATAGTGTTATATACTACTATATACAGCATAGTGTTATATACTACTATATACAGCACAGTATTATATACTACTATATACAGCATAGTGTTATATACTACTATATACAGCATAGTGTTATATACTACTATATACAGCACAGTATTATATACTACTATATACAGCATAGTGTTGTATACTACTATATACAGCATAGTGTTATATACTACTATATACAGCATAGTGTTATATACTACTATATACAGCATAGTGTTGTATACTACTATATACAGCATAGTGTTGTATACTACTATATACAGCATAGTGTTGTATACTACTATATACAGCATAGTGTTGTATACTACTATATACAGCATAGTGTTATATACTACTATATACAGCATAGTGTTATATACTACTATATACAGCATAGTGTTATATACTACTATATACAGCATAGTGTTATATACTACTATATACAGCATAGTGTTATATACTACTATATACAGCATAGTGTTATATACTACTATATACAGCATAGTGTTATATACTACTATATACAGCATAGTGTTATATACTACTATATACAGCATAGTGTTATATACTACTATATACAGCATAGTGTTATATACTACTATATACAGCATAGTGTTATATACTACTATATACAGCATAGTGTTATATACTACTATATACAGCATAGTGTTATATACTACTATATACAGCATAGTGTTATATACTACTATATACAGCATAGTGTTATATACTGCTATATACAGCATAGTGTTATATACTGCTATATACAGCATAGTGTTATATACTGCTATATACAGCATAGTGTTATATACTGCTATATACAGCATAGTGTTATATACTACTATATACAGCATAGTGTTGTATACTACTATATACACCGTAGTATTATATATAATATTAGAACAGGACCTCCAGATGATGGCTGGTTACCTGTAGAGTAATATATGTGTGCGTGCGTGTGCGTCTGTGTGTGTGTGTGTGTGTGCGTGTACGTGCGTGTACGTGCGTGCGTGTGTGTGTAGGTATTAGTGTGGCGTTCCTGTGTTCACCCCATTCTGAGGACCAGATTGAGAACATCACTTCCTGTCTGCGGGCGCTGCAGGCTCTGCTGAGCGTGTCCTGGCCTCGGAGTAAAGTAGGAAACGACCAGGTAGCTGACCACACCTGGTTACCTGGTTACCTCACCTGGTTACCACCCTGACCTCACCTAGTTACCTGATTACCACACCTGGTTACCTCACCTGGTTACCACCATAACTCCACCTAGTAACATCCCTGACCTCACCTGGTTACCTGGTTACCTCACCTGGTTACCACCCTAAATGGACCTAGTATCATCCCCGACCTCACCTGGTTACCACCCTGACCTCACCTAATAACATCCCTGACCTCACATAGTTACCTGATTACCTCACCTGGCTACCTCACCTGGTTACCACCCTGACCTGGTTGGCTGACCAGTGTGTGTGTGTGTGTGAGCAGGTTCTCAGTGTGGAGCTGGTGTGTGTGTGTGTGTGAGCAGGTCCTCAGTGTGGAGCTGGTGTGTGTGTGTGTGTGTGTGTGTGTGTGTGTGTGTGTGTGTGTGTGAGCAGGTCCTCAGTGTGGAGCTGGTGTGTGTGTGTGTGTGAGCAGGTCCTCAGTGTGGAGCTGGTGTGTGTGTGTGTGTGTGTGTGTGTGTGTGTGTGTGTGTGTGTGTGTGTGTGTGTGTGTGTGTGTGTGTGTGTGTGTGTGTGAGCAGGTCCTCAGTGTGGAGCTGGTGTGTGTGTGTGTGTGAGCAGGTCCTCAGTGTGGAGCTGGTGTGTGTGTGTGTGTGTGTGTGTGAGCAGGTTCTCAGTGTGGAGCTGGTGTGTGTGTGTGTGAGCAGGTCCTCAGTGTGGAGCTGGTGTGTGTGTGTGTGTGTGTGTGAGCAGGTCCTCAGTGTGGAGCTGGTGTGTGTGTGTGTGTGTGAGCAGGTTCTCAGTGTGGAGCTGGTGTGTGTGTGTGTGTGTGTGTGAGCAGGTCCTCAGTGTGGAGCTGGTGTGTGTGTGTGTGTGAGCAGGTCCTCAGTGTGGAGCTGGTGTGTGTGTGTGTGTGTGAGCAGGTCCTCAGTGTGGAGCTGGTGTGTGTGCTCCACCGGGTGATGGTGACCAGAGAAGGGGCGGAGCTCCACCTGGCCGTGCTCCAGCTGGTCCAGGAGATCCTCCGCGCTGCACGGGACCACGTCCAGGACAAACGCTACAGCGCTGAGGGTACACGAGCCAACTAGTCAACTAACTAGTCAACTAACTAGTCAACTAGTTAGCTAACTACTGACTCACAGAGGCTAGTTTACTAACTCACCTAGTCTAGAGAACTAACTCCCCTAGTCTAGAGCCACGCCCTGTATATTTCTGACCAATCAGGGCATCTTTCTTTGAGTAGTTTGCGGAATCCATCTTGCCTGTCAATCACAGGTGCATGAATGCAACACGAGGGAGGGAGGGAGGAGAGAGGGAGAGAGGGGGGGAGGGAGCAGAGAGAGAGAGAGGGAGGGAGCAGAGGGAGAGAGAGGGAGGGAGGGAGAGAGCAGAGAGGGAGGGAGGGAGCAGAGAGAGGGAGGGAGGAGGGAGGGAGGGAGGGAGCAGAGAGGGAGGGAGGGAGCAGAGAGAGAGAGGGAGGGAGGAGGGAGGGAGGGAGGGAGCAGAGAGAGGGAGGGAGGGAGGGAGGGAGGGAGGGAGGGAGGGAGGGAGCAGAGAGGGAGAGGGAGGGAGGAGGGAAGGAGGGAGCAGAGAGGGAGGGAGGTGATGGTGGTGGTGGTGGTGGTGGTGGTGAGGATGATGATGATGGGAGGACTGTCTCTCCTCCAGTGGACGACGGGGCGTGTGAGAAGGAGAACCTGCCAGAGTTCGGGGAGGGTGGGGACACGGGGGGGCTGGTCGCGGGCCCCTCCCTGGTGCTGGCCGCTCTGGAGCTCTGTCTGCACGTCCTGCTCCGCAAGATCCCCCACCTCAGCCCCGCG
>JACYXH010000299.1:115000-160000 GCA_026745465.1 Lota lota | reverse complement strand
CTGTCCTGGGGTCCTGCCTCCAAAGATACACACATGCCCTGCACTCCAAGGATCCCCTGGTCAGTACTGTGAGAGACTCCAGGTCAAGTCTCAAGTAGTTGTCTTGGAGAAGTCACTATTCCTCATACCTTCATCTCTCTCTCTCTCTCAGGTGGCGAGTGTGTGTTTCCAGATGTTGACCACTGTGTTCCAGGTCCAGTCTGGTGTTGCGGTCCCCTACATCCAGACCCTCGGACCCCTCCTGCTCCGGTACCTGCAGGTACCACACCGCTTGGATGCTATGCTATACTGGACTGGTGCTATGCTATGCTACGGGGACTGTTGCTGTGCTACAGGGACTGGCCCTGTAGCAGCTAGTGTAGTCATGTGGTTCTGTGGGTGTCCACTAGGGGGCAGAGAGGAGGCGTCCCCAGACGCCAGAGGAGCTGCAGGGGGTCCTGGGGGCTCTGAGGGCCATGGAGGCTCTGGTGTCAGCCTCCAACCCAACCAACTGTGAGTCCCTCTACATCACATCCTAGACCCCATCCTATATCAGACCCTAGACCAGTGGTTCCAGCCTCTGACTTTAGGTCTACCACTAAATGGTCATGAAGACCTTTCGTGGACCACTCTTATACAATGGGTAAAACATAGATAAATACACCAGCACCCTCTTTATACACATTACTACTGCAGGAAGGCCCTGGCCACGCCTCTTTATACACATTACTACTGCAGGAAGGCCCTGACCACACCCCTTTATACACATTACTACTGCAGGAAGGCCCTGGCCACACCCCTTTATACACATAACTACTGCAGGACCACATCATGTATCACATCCTAAAGCGCATCATATACCACCGCCTGTATCACATCCTAAAGCACATCCTATACCACTTAAAATACCACAGCATGTGTCACATCTGATACCACTTCCTATATCACAGTTTATATCAGGCTATATCACATCCTATATCATTGCCTGTTTCACATCCCGCTCTGTGTGCTTATGTTGTTTCCAGGTCCCCAGCTCATGGCCATCTTCCTGCCGATTCTCATCTCGTTCTTATTGGACGAAAACGCCCTTAGCTCCGCCCCTTCCGCATCACGGGCGCTTCATGAGTCGGCACTGAAGGACCTCATGCGTCTGGGGCCACAGTTCCCAGCTGTCTTCAGGTAAGGTCTGGGGCCACAGTTCATCTGTCCTCAAGTAACATCTGGGGCCACAGTTCATCTGTCCTCAGGTAAACGTCTGGGGCCACAGTTCCCAGCTGTCTTCAGGTAACATCTGGGGCCACAGTTCCCAGCTGTCTTCAGGTAACATCTGGGGCCACAGTCCATCTGTCCTCAAGTAACATCTGGGGCCACAGTTCATCTGTCCTCAGGTAAACGTCTGGGGCCACAGTTCCCAGCTGTCTTCAGGTAACATCTGGGGCCACAGTTCCCAGCTGTCTTCAGGTAACATCTGGGGCCACAGTCCATCTGTCCTCAAGTAACATCTGGGGCCACAGTTCATCTGTCCTCAGGTAAACATCTGGGGCCACAGTTCATCTGTCCTCAGGTAAACGTCTGGGGCCACAGTCCCATATGTCCTAGCACCCTCAAGAAGCCTGCTAGAACCATCCAGAGCCTAGAACCCTGGAGAGTAGGTGGGAGAGGTTAGGGAGTGAGGCTAGGGAGTGAGGCTATGTAGACGGTGAGGCAATGTCTCAATGTTGTGTGTCCTGTCTAAGGCGGCCATGTTGTGTGCCCTCCCCAGGTCTCTGATGTCATCGTCTCCTCAGCTGAAGGCCAGACTGCAGGCGGCCATCCAGGGGAACCAGGAGAGCCTCAACGCTAAAGCTAGCTCTGCCGCAAACAGGACTAGCAAGACCTCTCCCAGTATCACGCTCAAAACCAACTTCCTGTAAGATCTCTCAAACTGGAAGTGCAGAATGTCTAAGTTAGAGGTTCAGACTCTCGACTGTTCCAGTTATTCAAGTTGTGGCTAACACCGACTCTCTGTAATAGCGATAACCTTTACTGTGAGGAGGTGAGCTTCAGGTCCTATCACCCCTCAGGCCTTGCGGTGGCCGCTTCTGGCTCCTACACTTAATTCACAGGTTTATATGTTAGCTACACCTGCGTATGATAGCTACATGTTCATATGTTGTCTACATGCAGTCTACCTGTCCATTAGCCTAGCATCAGGTTCAATGGACCAAGAAACACTAATAATTGATATAGATTTAGAGATAATTTAAACATCAGAGGAAAATATGATGCTAGGTTTAAATGATGGTAAAATCACAATCAATGATCTCAGTTATTTTAAAATGTATTTTAACAATGTTTTTATGCAGTAACTTGGAATTCAAAACCCCAGAAGTCTAATGTATGTTGATGTCCTGGTTAAAGGTTTTTCCGCAGTCATTTCTCCCTCAGAATGGGACCTGGTTTCTATTGACTAGAGCTAGAATGTGACTAACATAGCACGCTAACGTAGCCACGCTGCCGTAGCCACGCTGCCGTAGCCACGCTGCCGTAGCCAGGCTGACGTAGCCAGGCTGCCGTAGCCAGGCTGCCGTAGCCAGGCTGCCGTAGCCAGGCTGCCGTAGCCAGGCTGCCGTAGCCAGGCTGACGTAGCCAGGCTGCCGTAGCCAGGCTAATGTAGCCAGGCTAACGTAGCCAGGCTCTAGGAGCAGCTCACATTAAGTAAGCAAAGTGAGGAGATAGTTAGTGAGAATGGTTGTTTAACAGATTTGATAATGAGGTGATTGTACATTATGAATCCACCCTCAGCACCATATAGCCCTGTTGACTGTGTGATTGTTGGCAATCATGTAACCATCATGTAACCATGGTTATGAAGTAGCCATGGTAATGATGGTAATTTAGACCAGAATCATTTGAGAATGCGCTGTAAAAGCTACTTTATTAACAGTAAACAACACTCATCCATTAACCAGGGAAAACATCTGTCCTTCCCAGACATAAAACAGATGTTTATCAGACTAGATGGATGGAGAGTTAGTCTCCTAGGAACATTCCAACCCTCCACAATCTCTCTAATCTGATTGGATATGCTGTCTGTCACAAGAAATAGGCAGCCAATCCTCTTATGACCTTCTACATACTTGTTTCTCTTCTTGCTGAGGACCCCGCTAGCAACGCTATGATGATAGCCTTCCAACTGTCAGCAGTGACTGATAACCTAAAACAAATATCACTTATTTGAAAGAATGTCCTGCAACTGATTGTGAGGCAATCGTAACACGACTGTGACACTAGCATCTAAGGTGCCTTAACGAAGGATGTATAACATGTGTGACTAAAACCATGCTAAATATGTAAAACACCATGTTTAATATGATGGAGACCCATGCTGAAAGTGGGATTCTACAGCGCTGCTAGTGAAGTAATACAATGAAGTGTTTTCCCAACACTATGTCGGCAGTCTGCTGTCTGAGCTGTACTATGGGCTGATGGGAGGAAGTTGTCTTTTTTTGAATGGCATTGGATGAATAAAGCCTTGGTTTCTCTTTAAGATGTGCCGGGTTCGTTTTATTCACCGTATGTTGACCGAAGCAGATACATTTCCGTGTCAAATGTGATTTTAGGGTGAGTGAAAAGGGTAATATTCTTTGCTGCATGAGGTTTGTTAGGGGATTTATACATTATGAATGTTATTGCATCTAGAATGTACCTTGTTTATTTATATATTTGACCTGGTGCGGGCGGCAGCGCCCCCTGTCGTCCGCCGCATGGTGCTGCGGACCCTCGTGATGCAGGAGCCAGCCGAGCAGCTCTCCATTTCACCCCGACTCAGTTACTGCGACGCTGGCTACTTTGACCTTTTAGACACGACAACACGACATGGGAACACAATAACCCTTAACAAAAACCGATAGAATTGAAAATTTGTGCCATTTTTGTAACCGGAATTTACTCGTTTGTGTCGTCTCCTGACCGAAAACGGTAAGTGTTTATGTTGAGGTGAGCAGACCGCCCGGTGTTTCTTACGTGGAGTGGCCGACAGATGTGCTGCGGCCTCGGGGTCTCGTGGAACTCGAGCTCCGCGGTTCTTGTTTTCACGGCTCAGGCCGAAGCTATGAGTCCATCGGATGATACACAAGCTGTGCTGTTTAAACGCACATAACGCTCGTGTTTCAGAAAGCAGGCTCGGCTAGCTGCTGCGTTTTAATAATACTGCTGATTAACGTGAAACCCATCCGTCTGCTTGTGGCCAGCTAGCATCAGGGCTAGTGAATAACATGGAGCCTAGGCTAGTTAATAACATGGAGCCTGGGCTAGTGGGTACCATGGATCCTGGGCTAGTGGGTAACATGTAGACCCGGGCTAGTGGGTACCATGTAGACCCGGGCTAGTGGGGAACATGTAGACCCGGGCTAGTGGGTAACATGTAGACCCGGGCTAGTGGGTAACATGTAGACCCGGGCTAGTGGGTACCATGGATCCTGGGCTAGTGGGTAACATGTAGACCCGGGCTAGTGGGTACCATGTAGACCCGGGCTAGTGGGTTTCATGTAGACCCGGGCTAGTGGGTACCATGGATCCTGGGCTAGTGGCTAACATGTAGACCCGGGCTAGTGGGTAACATGTAGACCCGGGCTAGTGGGTAACATGTAGACCCGGGCTAGTGGGTAACATGTAGACCCGGGCTAGTGGGTAACATGTAGACCCGGGCTAGTGGGTAACATGTAGACCCGGGCTAGTGGGTACCATGGATCCTGGGTTAGTGGGTACCATGGATCCTGGGCTAGTGGGTACCATGTAGACCCGGGCTAGTGGGTACCATGTAGACCCGGGCTAGTGGGTAACATAGACCCTGTGCTAGCTAACTGAAGCTCCCTTGGCTACAAGACATCAAAACACCGAGCTAAGCCCCCACAACCCAGGATATTGCTGATGAATCATGATACAGATCATATACACATCTCTCTGCTTGTCAACACACCCGTCTGAGGCTAACGCTAGCAGCTAAACGTTAAATGTTCTGCGGTGAAAAGTGGCAACAGCTCGTATATTATATATAGATACAGATCTAGCTAAATATATACAAGGAAATAGCGGTGTGGTTGGTTGGTCGTATGAACGGAGGTGGCAACAACGGCCTCCGGTATTATAATTAAACACAATCTGGGGTCTGGAAACTTGTCGTCAGCTACCTTTTGTTAGTTGATAATGTCGGCTCAAGTGGCCTCTCCCAGGCTACTACACTTAGTAGTTATGAGGGCTCTCCCATTAAAACACGAGCCCTGATAACCTTAAGGGGTCTGGCAACATGCTTCGCTGTTGTGTGTACAGTCTGCATATGTGATTGAGCAGATGTCTCTACTGAGGTGTGTTGGACCCTGTTGACACGAGGGTGTATTTAGTCCCGGTGCAAGTGGTCCGGTCCCAGGGGGTTGAAGTCCATTGGGGTAATTTGTGATTAATCTGTTGATAAGAGGATCTGTCCACTGGAGCCTGTTTATAGCTGAGGGCTCCCGGAATGGGACAGACCGGCCGAACGGCTTCACATTAACCCTAATCAACTTAGCCTGGCCGGCTGTCTGCATGGTGGACCCCATCCTACCAAAACACTCTGGATGGTGGCCTGGTTGGCTCATCTGGTGAGGATCTGCTCTATATAGAACTGACGGACTATTAAATACGGAATTCTTTCAGTTCTATATAGAGCCAAGTTCGGGTTACAGTCTGGTGTTCTTGAGTAGATAGATAATGTGTGTGGAAAGGGAGTGGTGTGTGAATTGTGAAGGGCAGATGTTGTTTGTTTGTATATTGTGGAAGGTGGTGGGTTATGTTTTATTGCAAGAAACTGTCCTCCACCCTACAGAGTGTCCTCTACTCCACCCTAGAGAGAGGGTGTCCTTACCTCCACCCGAGAGTGTGTCCTTACCTCCACCCTAGAGAGTGTCCTTACCTCCACCCTAGAGAGAGTATGCATGCATCATTTTGTGAGTGTGCATGCATGTGGGTGTTTAGACCTGTGGCTGGTATTGCCTCATCTTGTGTTGTTGAACAGGTGAATAATACGAGCTAACAAGGTGAAAAAGCCACTTAGGCTACACAGCTGGACCTGCTGTGTTGCATTCTTACAGGAGGAACCCATTGTGCTGCCGTGCGTTGTGCATTGTGTGAACAAAGCCCCCATGAACTGAGCTTTGCATGAGAACCCAAAGGAATGACCTGGGAGTCTTCCCCCAGAGGCTCTAGATGATGAGGTCTGTTATGGGTCCGGGCTGAAACGGGTTCACACTGGACCAGGTTCAACATCTTCTCCAGTCATTGCTTCCAAGCTAACATTTGGGTTGGCTTGTTCTAGCCTCTGATTTCAAGGTGTTTGCCAGCTTAGCATAGTTAGCCTCTGATTTCAAGGTGTTTGCCAGCTTAGCATAGTTAGCCTCTGATTTCAAGGTGTTAGCCTGCTTAGCATAGTTAGCCTCTGATTTCAAGGTGTTAGCCTAGCCTCCGATATCTTAGTTTATCGGATGACTCGTATTAAAGAAATACATTTTCCATAAAAATGTTTTTGCAATAGCTACCTCTAAAACAAATGTTTTTCACATTGATTCCAATCAGAAAGAGGTTAGGATGACATGACCATGTTGATACTACTTATCTTAACTTGTAGAACTACAACATGTTAAGGTCTTACTAAATGACCATGTTGATACTACTTATCTTAACTTATAAAACGACATGTTAAGGTCTAACTAAATGACCACGTTGATACTACTTATCTTAACTTATAAAACGACATGTTAAGGTCTAACTAAATGACCATGTGGAGGCGACATATCTTATAGAACTACAGCATGGTGCTGAAGGTCCTACTAGAGGTTAGTGTGAGAAGAAGCCAGAGCAGAGTCAACATGGACGCGTTACTCCTCACCAGCCTGTGGAACCAGCTGGGTTCCTGTACGGTTCCCTCAGTGTTTCTCCTGTCTCCTTCTGTCTTCCTGAAGTCCCTCTGTCCTCTGTTCTTCTTTCTACACACCAGGAAAGACTACATGTCCCAGCACCCCCAGAGACTGACTGCTTCCTGTCTGCGATTCCTCCCCTTCATCCAGTTGGTTGGATGAGTCCCAAACAGCAGCAGCCTCGTGAGCAGTGATTGGGTGCTGAGCCGGAGCAGGTAGCCAACGGGGAGCCAGGTGAGTGGTCAGGTGACCCCATAGCAGTACCATGTTGTATTATGTTGTGTTGTATATGATGTCATGTTATATTGCGTTGTCAGCAGCCAGCATGGCTGACGTGGACCCAGACACGCTGCTGGAGTGGCTCCAGATGGGCCAGGGGGATGAGAGGGACATGCAGCTCATCGCTCTGGAGCAGCTCTGCATGCTGCTGCTCATGTCTGACAACGTGGACCGCTGCTTCGAGACGTAAGTTAGATCATACTCAGAGACGTAAGTTAGATCATACTCAGAGACGTAAGTTAGATCATACTCAGAGACGTAAGTTAGATCATACTCAGAGACGTAAGTTAGATCATACTCAGAGACGTAAGTTAGATCATACTCAGAGACGTAAGTTAGATCATACTCAGAGACGTAAGTTAGATCATACTCAGAGACGTAAGTTAGATCATACTCAGAGACGTAAGTTAGATCATACTCAGTTCAACACCAAGATAATACTCAGTTCACTACCACAACATCAAGATGATAATGCTGTTGTGGAAATGGGGATGATGTCGTCATGGTGAGGATGTTGTCATGGTGATGGTGTCGTCGTGTTGATGGTGTCGTCATGGTGATGATGTCGTCATGGTGATGATGTCGTCATGGTGATGAGGTCGTTATGGTGATGTCCTCATGGTGATGAGGTCATTATGCTGATGGTGTCGTCATGGTGATGGTGTCGTCATGGTGACGGTGTCGTCATGATGATGTGGTCATGTTGAAGATGTTGTCATGGCGAGGATGTTGTCATGGGGATGATGTGACGGTTTCGTCATGGTGTTGGTGTCGTCATGGTAATGGTGTCGTCATGTTGATGATGTTGGCATTGTGAGGATGTTGTCATGGTGACGATGTTGGTGTCGTCATGATGGTGTGGTCATGTTCCTGATGTTGTCATGGTGAGGATGTCGTAATTGTGAGGATGTTGTCATGGTGAGGATGTCGTAATGGTGAGGATGTTGTCATGGTGATGTGGTCATGTTGATGATGTTGTCATGGTGAGGATGTTGTTATGGTGTTGGTGTCGTCATGATGATGTGGTCATGTTCCTGATGTCATGGTGATGATGTTGTCATGGTGACCTGGTGTCTCCTCCCAGGTGTCCTCCTCGGACGTTCCTGCCAGCCCTGTGTAAGATCTTCCTGGACGAGAGCGCCCCTGACAACGTGCTGGAGGTGACTGCGCGGGCCATCACCTACTACCTGGACGTGTCGGCCGAGTGCACGCGCAGGATCGTGGGCGTGGACGGAGCCATCAAGGCCCTCTGCAACCGGCTGGTGGTGGAGCTCAACAACCGCACCAGCAGGGACCTGGCGGAGCAGTGTGTCAAGGTACCTCCACCACCTCCACCATGCCCTACACCCCAACCTGGCCATAGTTCCTTATGGAAGATCTCCAGAACCACTGTTGAAAGCCATTTCAACACATAAATGTTGTCTCGACATGTCTTAGAACACCCTCAGCATGCTCTACAATACACATCCACCCTAACATGTGGACCTGTGTTTCATCAATACACATCCACCCTACCATGTGGACCTGTGTTTCATCAATGCACATCCACCCTAACATGTGGACCTGTGTTTCATCAGTACACATCCACCCTACCATGTGGACCTGTGTTTCATCAATACACATCCACCCTACCATGTGGACCTGTGTTTCATCAGTACACATCCACCCTACCATGTCTCCCCAGGTGCTGGAGCTGATCTGCACCAGAGAGTCCGGGGCTGTGTTCGAGGCCGGTGGGCTGAACTGCGTTCTGACCTTCATCAGAGACAGCGGCCATCTTGTCCACAAGGACACGCTCCACTCCGCCATGGCCGTGGTTTCCCGCCTCTGCAGCAAGATGGAGCCGCAGGACTCCTCCCTGGAGACGTGTGTGGAGTCGCTGTCCAGCCTCCTCAAGCACCAGGACCACCAGGTACCACACCGCCAGCGCTTCAGAACCTGGGGGCTCCATGGGGTTAGATGCTGCTGATCAGCCAATCATAACACCGCAATCTCCCTCCAGGTGTCGGACGGCGCCCTGCGCTGCTTCGCCTCATTGGCTGACCGCTTCACGCGCCGCGGAGTAGACCCCGCCCCCTTAGCCAAACACGGGCTGACGGAGGAGCTGCTGTCCCGCATGGCCGCCGCGGGGGGCGTGGCCACTGGCCCCGCCTCCTCCTGTAAGCCAGGCCGCACCTCCACGGGCGGAGTGGCCTCTGGTCCCGACTCCAAGCTCAGCAACCAGGTGTCCACCATCGTCAGCCTGCTGTCCACGCTCTGCAGGGGCTCCCCGCTCGTCACTCACGTAAGAGACCCCTCACATTGTGGCCCTGAGCAGGAGCCCTCCAGGGAGGAGGTCCAGGCTCCTAAACATGGCCTCTATAGGAGGTCCAGGCTCCTAAACATGGCCTCTATAGGAGGAGGTCCAGGGTCCTAAACATGGCCTCTATAGGAGGAGGTCCAGGGTCCTAAACATGGCCTCTATAGGAGGAGGTCCAGGGTCCTAAACATGGCCTCTATAGGAGGAGGTCCAGGGTCCTAAACATGGCCTCTATAGGAGGAGGTCCAGGGTCCTAAACATGGCCTCTATAGGAGGAGGTCCAGGGTCCTAAACATGGCCTCTATAGGTGGAGGTCCAGGCTCCTAAACATGGCCTCTATAGGAGGAGGTCCAGGGTCCTAAACATGGCCTCTATAGGAGGAGGTCCAGGGTCCTAAACATGGCCTCTATAGGAGGAGGTCCAGGGTCCTAAACATGGCCTCTATAGGAGGAGGTCCAGGCTCCTAAACATGGCCTCTATAGGAGGAGGTCCAGGCTCCTAAACATGGCCTCTAAAGGAGGAGGTCCAGGCTCCTAAACATGGCCTCTATAGGAGGAGGTCCAGGGTCCTAAACATGGCCTCTATAGGAGGAGGTCCAGGGTCCTAAACATGGCCTCTATAGGAGGAGGTCCAGGGTCCTAAACATGGCCTCTATAGGAGGAGGTCCAGGGTCCTAAACATGGCCTCTATAGGAGGAGGTCCAGGGTCCTAAACATGGCCTCTATAGGAGGAGGTCCAGGGTCCTAAACATGGCCTCTATAGGAGGAGGTCCAGGGTCCTAAACATGGCCTCTATAGGAGGAGGTCCAGGGTCCTAAACATGGCCTCTATAGGAGGAGGTCCAGGCTCCTAAACATGGCCTCTATAGGAGGAGGTCCAGGCTCCTAAACATGGCCTCTATAGGAGGAGGTCCAGGCTCCTAAACATGGCCTCTATAGGAGGAGGTCCAGGCTCCTAAACATGGCCTCTAAAGGAGGAGGTCCAGGCTCCTAAACATGGCCTCTATAGGAGGAGGTCCAGGGTCCTAAACATGGCCTCTATAGGAGGAGGTCCAGGGTCCTAAACATGGCCTCTATAGGAGGAGGTCCAGGGTCCTAAACATGGCCTCTATAGGAGGAGGTCCAGGGTCCTAAACATGGCCTCTATAGGAGGAGGTCCAGGGTCCTAAACATGGCCTCTATAGGAGGAGGTCCAGGGTCCTAAACATGGCCTCTATAGGAGGAGGTCCAGGGTCCTAAACATGGCCTCTATAGGAGGAGGTCCAGGGTCCTAAACATGGCCTCTATAGGAGGAGGTCCAGGGTCCTAAACATGGCCTCTATAGGAGGAGGTCCAGGGTCCTAAACATGGCCTCTATAGGAGGAGGTCCAGGGTCCTAAACATGGCCTCTATAGGAGGAGGTCCAGGATGAATGTGAGCTCTATAGGAGGTCCAGGATGAATGTGAGCTCTATAGGAGGAGGTCCAGGATGAATGTGAGCTCTATAGGAGGAGGTCCAGGATGAATGTGAGCTCTATAGGAGGTCCAGGATGAATGTGAGCTCTATAGGAGGTCCAGGATGAATGTGAGCTCTATAGGAGGAGGTCCAGGATGAATGTGAGCTCTATAGGAGGAGGTCCAGGATGAATGTGAGCTCTATAGGAGGTCCAGGATGAATGTGAGCTCTATAGGAGGTCCAGGATGAATGTGAGCTCTATAGGAGGAGGTCCAGGATGAATGTGAGCTCTATAGGAGGAGGTCCAGGATGAATGTGAGCTCTATAGGAGGTCCAGGATGAATGTGAGCTCTATAGGAGGAGGTCCAGGATGAATGTGAGCTCTATGTTCCAGGACCTGCTGCGCTCGGCCCTGCCTGACTCCATGCAGTCGGCCCTGGGGGGGGACGAGCGGTGCGTGCTGGACACCATGCGCCTGGTGGACCTGCTGCTGGTGCTGCTGTTCGAGGGCCGCAAGGCGCTGCCCAAGTCCACGGCCGGCTCCACGGGCCGCATCCCGGGGCTCCGGCGCCTGGACAGCTCCGGGGAGCGCTCTCACCGCCAGCTCATAGACTGCATCCGCAGCAAGGACACGGACGCCCTGATAGACGCCATCGATACCGGAGGTAGGCTCAGATATAGAGGGGGGCTCAGATATAGGGGCTCAGATATAGGGGCTCAGATATAGAGGGGGGCTCAGATATAGGAGGGGGCTCAGATATAGTGGCTCAGATATAGGGGCTCAGATATAGAGGGGGGCTCAGATATAGGAGGGGGCTCAGATATATGGGTGGGCTCAGATATAGGAGGGGGCTCAGATATAGGAGGGGGCTCAGATATAGGGGCTCAGATATAGAGGGGGGCTCAGATATAGGAGGGGGGCTCAGATATAGGAGGGGGGCTCAGATATAGTGGGGGGCTCAGATATAGGGGCTCAGATATAGGAGGGGGGCTCAGATATAGGAGGGGGCTCAGATATAGGAGGTGGGCTCAGATATAGGAGGGGGCTCAGATATAGGAGGGGGCTCAGATATAGGAGGTGGGCTCAGATATAGGAGGGGGCTCAGATATAGGAGGTGGGCTCAGATATAGGGGCTCAGATATACGAGGGGGGCTCAGATATAGGAGGGGGCTCAGATATAGCAGGGGGGCTCAGATATAGGAGGTGGGCTCAGATATAGGAGGGGGCTCAGATATAGGAGGGGGCTCAGATATAGGAGGTAGGCTCAGCTGTCTGGATGTAGGCTGTCTGGATGTAGGCTGTCTGGATGTAGGGGTTAGGCTGTCTGGATAGCATCGGGCTGTGGTGTGTTATGGTGTAACATTGTGCAGTGTTGATTGTAATGGGTCTCTGTTGCAGCGTTTGAAGTGAACTTCATGGATGATGTTGGACAAACTCTGCTGAACTGGGCTTCAGCGTTTGGAACACAAGAGATGGTAACACACTGCACACTTCAATCATATTGAAGGCAAATTATTGCTTTTGATATGATTGATTGAGAACAGCACAATCTTCATTTTAAGAGAGGAATGTGATATTCAGCAATAGTACAGTAGTATATTATGAGTGTGTTCATGTTGTGTGTATCAGGTTGAGTTCCTGTGTGAGCGAGGAGCAGACGTCAACAGGGGTCAAAGGTCGTCTTCTCTTCACTATGCAGCCTGCTTCGGACGCCCCCAAGTAGCCAAGGTTCTGTCTGTCTGTCTGTCTGTCTGTCTATGCTGTTCAATGGCTTGTGTCATCATAGACCCTGCTACGCTACAGGGCTAACCCAGTGTGTATTATGTATCATAGACCCTGCTTGGCTACAGGGCTAACCCAGTGTGTATTATGTATCAAAGACCCTGCTAGGCTACAGGGCTAACCCAGTGTGTATTATGTATCATAGACCCTGCTAGGCTACAGGGCTAACCCAGTGTGTATTATGTATCAAAGACCCTGCTAGGCTACAGGGCTAACCCAGTGTGTATTATGTATCAAAGACCCTGCTAGGCTACAGGGCTAACCCAGTGTGTATTATGTATCATAGACCCTGCTAGGCTACAGGGCTAACCCAGTGTGTATTATGTATCAAAGACCCTGCTAGGCTACAGGGCTAACCCAGTGTGTATTATGTATCATAGACCCTGCTAGGCTACAGGGCTAACCCAGTGTGTATTATGTATCAAAGACCCTGCTAGGCTACAGGGCTAACCCAGTGTGTATTATGTATCAAAGACCCTGCTACGCCATGGTGCTAACCCAGACCTGAGGGATGAGGATGGGAAGACTCCGCTGGACAAGGCCAGAGAGAGAGGACACAGTGAGGTGGTGGCTATCCTACAGTCCCCTGGTTAGTATATTATACATCTCTTGTTATACTATCTGTATACTATCTATAACCAGAGACCGGATGTGTCTTAACTTGTATTGCTAGTGTTAATATGAGTATTATTATCATTATTACAGGAGACTGTATGAGTCTACTAGTATTGTTAGTATTAATAGGAGTATTCCTCCAGGGGACTGGATGTGTCTGTACTAGTATTGTTAGTATTAATAGGAGTATTCCTCCAGGGGACTGGATGTGTCTGTACTAGTATTGTTAGTATTAATAGGAGTATTCCTCCAGGGGACTGGATGTGTCTGTACTAGTATTGTTAGTATTAATAGGAGTATTCCTCCAGGGGACTGGGTCTGTGTATACTAGTATTGTTAGTATTAATAGGAGTATTCCTACAGGGGACTGGATGTGTCTGTACTAGTATTGTTAGTATTAATAGGAGTATTCCTCCAGGGGACTGGGTCTGTGTATACTAGTATTGTTAGTATTAATAGGAGTATTCCTCCAGGGGACTGGATGTGTCCGGTGAACAAGAGCGAGGAGAAGAAGAAGAGGGAGCAGAACAAGGAGGAGGAGGAGAGTGTGGAGCCCAGAGGAGACCCAGAGATGGCTCCTCTCTACCTCAAGAGACTCCTGCCCGTGTTCGCCCAGACCTTCCAGCAGACCATGCTGCCTTCCATACGGTACGCTGTTACTAATACCTATACTAATACATAATACCTGCTGTTACTCTGCCCTGCCTGCTGTTAGGATGCCCTGTGGTGTGTTACCTGTCTTCTGTTAGGATGCTCTGTGGTGTGTTACCTGTCTTCTGTTAGGATGCTCTGTGGTGTGTTACCTGTCTTCTGTTAGGATGCTCTGTGGTGTGTTACCTGTCTTCTGTTAGGATGCTCTGTGGTGTGTTACCTGTCTTCTGTTAGGATGCTCTGTGGTGTGTTACCTGTCTTCTGTTAGGATGCTCTGTGGTGTGTTACCTGTCTTCTGTTAGGATGCTCTGTGGTGTGTTACCTGTCTTCTGTTAGGATGCTCTGTGGTGTGTTACCTGTCTTCTGTTAGGATGCTCTGTGGTGTGTTACCTGTCTTCTGTTAGGATGCTCTGTGGTGTGTTACCTGTCTTCTGTTAGGATGCTCTGTGGTGTGTTACCTGTCTTCTGTTAGGATGCTCTGTGGTGTGTTACCTGTCTTCTGTTAGGATGCTCTGTGGTGTGTTACCTGTCTTCTGTTAGGATGCTCTGTGGTGTGTTACCTGTCTTCTGTTAGGATGCTCTGTGGTGTGTTACCTGTCTTCTGTTAGGATGCTCTGTGGTGTGTTACCTGTCTTCTGTTAGGATGCTCTGTGGTGTGTTACCTGTCTTCTGTTAGGATGCTCTGTGGTGTGTTACCTGTCTTCTGTTAGGATGCTCTGTGGTGTGTTACCTGTCTTCTGTTAGGATGCTCTGTGGTGTGTTACCTGTCTTCTGTTAGGATGCTCTGTGGTGTGTTACCTGTCTTCTGTTAGGATGCTCTGTGGTGTGTTACCTGTCTTCTGTTAGGATGCTCTGTGGTGTGTTACCTGTCTTCTGTTAGGATGCTCTGTGGTGTGTTACCTGTCTTCTGTTAGGATGCTCTGTGGTGTGTTACCTGTCTTCTGTTAGGATGCTCTGTGGTGTGTTACCTGTCTTCTGTTAGGATGCTCTGTGGTGTGTTACCTGCCTACCCGTGTGTGTGTGTGTTGCTGTGCTGGCATATATGTAATACTCTGTGATATGTGAGTTACGTGTGTGTGTAGCTGTAATATGGTATATATGTCATACTCTGCTATGTTGTGTACTATGCTGATAGTGTGTATTGTACAGTATGTGTTACATAATGTGTGTATCTTGTGTGTGTGTGCAGGAAGGCGAGTCTAGCCCTCATCAGGAAGATGGTTCACTACAGCAGTGAACTGCTTCTGAAGGAGGATGGTGGACACACACTGTACATACACAACCTGCCCACTGTGTTAGTGGAAATTACTGCTACTGTACTGGACCAAGAGGTACACACTATACTACACACTGTACTACACACTATACTACACAACCTGCCCACTGTGTTAGTGGAAATCACTGCTACTGTACTGGACCAGGAGGTACACACTGTACTACACACTATACTACACACTGTACTACACACTATACTACGCACTACTGCAATTTATAGGATACTGTTATAAAACTATACTATACACCTGTACTTTTAAATACTATACTATGATGATATAATACTATACACCTGTACTTTATAACACTATACTATGATGATATAATACTATACACCTGTACTTTATAATACTATACTATGATGATATAATACTATACACCTGTACTTTATAACACTATACTATGATGATATAATACTATACACCTGTACTTTATAACACTATACTATGATGATGCTATCCTAACATAATACATTACTAATATAATACTATACACCTGTACTTTATAACACTATACTATGATGATGCTATCCTAACATAATACATTACTAATATAATACTATACACCTGTACTTTATAACACTATACTATGATGATGCTATCCTAACATAATACATTACTAATATAATACTATACACCTGTACTTTATAACACTATACTATGATGATATAATACTATACACCTGTACTTTATAACACTATACTATGATGATGCTATCCTAACATAATACATTACTAATATAATACTATACACCTGTACTTTATAACACTATACTATGATGATATAATACTACACACCTGTACTTTATAACACTATACTATGATGATATAATACTATACACCTGTACTTTATAACACTATACTATGATGATATAATACTATACACCTGTACTTTATAACACTATACTATGATGATGCTATCCTAACATAATACATTACTAATATAATACTATACACCTGTACTTTATAATACTATACTATGATGATAGAATACTATACACCTGTACTTTATAATACTATACTATGATGATATAATACTATACACCTGTACTTTATAACACTATACTATGATGATGCTATCCTAACATAGTGCCCCCCCCTGCAGGAGGACGACGACGGCCACCTGCTGTCCCTCCAGATCATCCGGGACCTGGTGGATAAGGGGGGCGATGTGTTCCTGGACCAGCTGGCCCGGCTGGGGGTCATCAACAAGGTGTCCACGCTGGCCGGGCCCTCCTCGGACGACGAGACGGAGGACGAGGCCAAGCCGGAGAAGGTACTGTCCACGGCCCGGTGGGGACGCTCCACAAGGGGTCCTGTGTGAAGCGGGCTCTATGGATGACACTGTCGTTAGGACAGGAGGCCATTCAGTCTGGGCGTGGCTTCGTTAGGACAGGAGGCCATTCAGTCTGGGCGTGGCTTCGTTAGGACAGGAGGCCGTTCAGTCTGGGCGTGGCTTCGTTAGGACAGGAGGCCATTCAGTCAGGGCGTGGCTTCGTTAGGACAGGAGGCCATTCAGTCAGGGCGTGGCTTCGTTAGGACAGGAGGCCATTCAGTCAGGGCGTGGCTTCGTTAGGACAGGAGGCCATTCAGTCAGGGCGTGGCTTCGTTAGGACAGGAGGCCATTCAGTCTGGGCGTGGCTTCGTTAGGACAGGAGGCCATTCAGTCTGGGCGTGGCTTCGTTAGGACAGGAGGCCATTCAGTCAGGGCGTGGCTTCGTTAGGACAGGAGGCCATTCAGTCTGGGCGTGGCTTCGTTAGGACAGGAGGCCGTTCAGTCTGGGCGTGGCTTCGTTAGGACAGGAGGCCATTCAGTCTGGGCGTGGCTTCGTTAGGACAGGAGGCCTCTTCTTGTTTGGGTCGCGCTGCAAACAGGAGGAGAAATTTACTTTGGGCTTGAGAAGGGAAAGAGCAGTTAGTGGAGGAGCAGGAGGAGAGAAGCAGCTAGTGGAGGAGGAGGAGGAGAGGAGCATTGTGATGACATCAGGTGAGGTAATGCTCATGTCTCTCCCCCCCAGGAGGAGGAGGTGCAGGAGGAGGCAAGGGAGATCGTCCAGGGGAAGCCGTACCACTGGAGGGACTGGTCCATCATCCGGGGTCGGGACTGTCTGTACATCTGGTCCGACGCCGCGGCCCTGGAGCTGTCCAACGGGTCTAACGGCTGGTTCCGCTTCATCCTGGACGGCAAGCTGGCCACCATGTACTCTAGTGGCAGCCCCGAGGGAGGCTCCGACAGCTCTGGTACTGACACACACACACACACACACACACACACACACACACACACACACACACACACACACACACACACACACACACACACACACACACACACACACACACACACACACACACACACACACACACACACACACACACAGTCTGTGTGTGTGTGTGTGTGTGACTGTCTCTCTGTGTGTGACTGTGTCTCTGTGTAACTCTCTCTGTGTAACTGTCTTTCTGTGTGACTGTCTTTCTGTGTGACTGTCTCTCTGTGTGTGACTGTCTCTCTCTGTGTGTGACTGTCTCTCTGTGTGACTGTCTCTGTGTGTAACTGTCTCTCTCTGTGACTCTCTCTGTGTGACTGTCTCTCTGTGTGTGTGACTGTGTCTCTGTGTGTGACTGTCTCTCTGTGTGTAACTGTCTCTCTGTGTGTAACTGTCTCTGCGTGACTGTCTCTCTCTGTGCGTGACTGTCTCTCTGTGCGTGACTGTCTCTCTGTGTGTGACTGTCTCTCTGTATGTAACTGTCTCTCTGTGCGTGACTGTCTCTCTGTGCGTGACTGTCTCTCTGTGTGTGACTGTCTCTGTGCGTGACTGTCTCTGTATGTAACTGTCTCTCTGTGTGTGACTGTCTCTCTGTATGTAACTGTCTCTCTGTGTGTAACTGTCTCTCTGTGCGTGACTGTCTCTCTGTGTGTAACTGTCTCTCTGGGCGTGACTGTCTCTCTGTATGTAACTGTCTCTCTGTGTGTAACTGTCTCTCTGTGCGTAGAGTCCCGTAGTGAGTTCCTGGAGAAGCTCCAGAGGGCCAGGAGCCAGGTGAAGGCGTCCACCTCCAGCCAGCCCATCCTGTCCTGCGTGGCCCCCAGCAAGCTGACGGTGGGCAACTGGTCCCTGACGTGTCTGAAGGACGGGGAGATGGCCATCCACAACTCAGACGGACAGCAGGCCACCATCCTCAGAGAGGACCTGCCCGGCTTCATCTTCGAGTCCAACCGAGGAACCAAGCACTCGTTCACCGCAGAGACCTCCCTGGGTGTGTATATAGCTGTGTGTGTGTAACTGTGTGTGTAACGGTGTGTGTAACTGTGTGTATAACTGTATGTGTGTAACACTGTGTGTAACGTGTGTGTGTAACGGTGTGTGTATAACTGTGTGTGTAACACTGTGTGTAACGGTGTGTGTAACTATGTGTGTGTAACTAACGGTGTGTGTATAACTATGTGTGTAACGCTGTGTGTAACGGTGTGTGTATAACGCTGTGTGTAACGCTGTGTGTATAACTATGTGTGTAACGCTGTGTATAACTATGTGTGTATAACTGTGTGTAACGCTGTGTGTAACGTGTGTCAGGCTCAGAGTTTGTGACGGGCTGGAGCGGGAAGCGGGGCAGGAAGCTGCGCTCCAAGCTGGAGAAGACCAAGCAGAAGGTGCGCTGTGCGGCGCGGGAGCTGTACGACGACCACTTCAAGGCCGTGGAGAGCATGCCCAGAGGGGTGGTGGTCACCCTCAGGAACATCGCCACGCAGCTGGAGTCCGCCTGGGAGCTGCACACACACACACAGGTGAGCGCACACACACACGCACGCACAGGTGAACGCACAGCTGAGCACACACACACACACACACAGGTGAGTATGCACATGTGTTACATGTTGTGTTCTTGTAACATGTGTTACATGTTGTGTTGTTACATGTTGTAACGTGTGTTACATGTTGTGTTCCAGTGTGTGGAGGGGGAGAACACGTGGAGAGACCTGATGAAGACGGCTCTGGAGAACCTGATCGTGGTTCTGAAGGATGAGAACACCATCTCCCCCTACGAGATGTGCAGCAGTGGTTTGGTCCAAGCCCTCTTCACCGTGCTCAACAACGTAGGTGGCCTTCACACTGCTCACTAGTCCAGCATCTACCCTGCTCACTAGTCCAGCATCTACCCTGCTCACTAGTCCAGCATCTACCCTGCTCACTAGTCCAGCATCTACCCTGCTCACTAGTCCAGCATCTACCCTGCTCACTAGTCCAGCATCTACCCTGCTCACTAGTCCAGCATCTACCCTGCTCACTAGTCCAGCATCTACCCTGCTCACTAGTCCAGCATCTACCCTGCTCACTAGTCCAGCATCTACCCTGCTCACTAGTCCAGCATCTACCCTGCTCACTAGTCCACCATCTACCCTGCTCACTAGTCCAGCATCTACCCTGCTCACTAGTCCACCATCTACCCTGCTCACTAGTCCACCATCTACCCTGCTCACTAGTCCACCATCTACCCTGCTCACTAGTCCACCATCTACCCTGCTCACTAGTCCACCATCTACCCTGCTCACTAGTCCACCATCTACCCTGCTCACTAGTCCAGCATCTACCCTGCTCACTAGTCCTGTGTGTGTGTGTGTGTGTGTGTGTGTGTGTGTGTGTGTGTGTGTGTGTGTGTGTGTGTGTGTGTGTGTGTGTGTGTGTGTGTGTGTGTGTGTGTGTGTGTGTGTGTGTGTGTGTGTGTGTGTGTGTGTGTGTGTGTGTGTGTGTGCGCTCCAGAGTGCTGACGGGGAGGTGAGGCAGGACTGCAGGCCTCTGATGGAGAGGATCATTGTGTTCAAGGCGGCCTTCAGCGAGAACGAGGACAACGAGAGGTACAGGTCTCCACACCGTCCTGAGAGACTCCTTCTGGAGCCCATCAAGACCTCACCAGGATCTGCACTATGCCCCCTACTGACTGTGTGTGTGTGTGTGTGTAGCCGTCCTGCTGTGGCCCTGGTGCGTAAGCTGATTGCTGTGTTGGAGTCCATTGAGAGACTTCCTCTGCACCTGTACGATACCCCAGGCTCCACCTACAACCTGCAGGTACGCCTGGCATGGGGATATCTGGGGCCTCCCCCACTGTAGGGGGAAAAAAGTTGAAACGTATTGAAAGTATGTAGTCGTGCCCTGTAATACTACTGTCATCATGTGGTCATGTGATCATGTGGTGATGTGGTCATGTGGTCATGTGATGATGTGAAGATGTGATCATGTGAAGATGTGAGGTGATGAGGTCATCATGTGATCATGTGATCATGTGGTGATGTGATGTGATGATGTGGTGATGTGGTCATGTGGTCATGTGAAGATGTGAGGTGAAGATGTGAGGTGATCATGTGATCATGTGAGGTGATGAGGTCATCATGTGAAGATGTGCGGTGAAGATGTGAGGTGATCATGTGATCATGTGAGGTGATGAGGTCATCATGTGATGATGTGAAGATGTGATGATGTGAAGATGTGATCATGTGAAGATGTGAGGTGAAGATGTGAGGTGATCATGTGATCATGTGAGGTGATGAGGTCATCATGTGAAGATGTGAGGTGATCATGTGATCATGTGAGGTGATGAGGTCATCATGTGATCATGTGAAGATGTGATGATGTGGTGATGTGTCAGATCCTGACGCGGCGGCTGAGGTTCCGGTTGGAGCGTGCTCCCGGGGAGACGGCGCTGATCGACCGGACCGGACGCATGCTGAAGATGGAACCACTCGCCACCGTGGAGTCACTGGAGCAGTACCTCCTGAAGATGGTACGCACACACACACACACACACACACACACACACACACACACACACACACACACACACACACACACACACACACACACACACACACACACACACACACACACACACACACACACACACACACACACCTTCACCCCGACCTCCTCCTGACCCCGCTGCTCCACAGGTGGCCAAGCAGTGGTACGACTTTGAGCGCTCGTCCTTCGTGCTGGTGAGGAAGCTGAGGGAGGGCCAGAGCTTCACCTTCAGACACCAGCACGACTTTGATGAGAACGGCATCGTCTACTGGGTCGGAACCAACGCCAAGTAAGGACCACTGGCTGCTCTCTATAGGACAGACATGTAGTGTGGTGGATCCATCCTGCCCTGTTTTAGATCAGGTCCTAACAGCTGGATTAAATCCATCCTACCCTGTTTTAGATCAGGTGCTAACAGCTGGATTAAATCCATCCTACCCTGTTTTAGATCAGGTGCTAACAGCTGGATTAAGTCCATCCTACCCTGTTTTAGATCAGGTGCTAACAGCTGGATTAAGTCCATCCTACCCTGTTTTAGATCAGGTGCTAACAGCTGGATTAAGTCCATCCTACCCTGTTTTAGATCAGGTGCTAACAGCTGGATTAAGTCCATCCTACCCTGTTTTAGATCAGGTGCTAACAGCTGGATTAAGTCCATCCTACCCTGTTTTAGATCAGGTGCTAACAGCTGGATTAAGTCCATCCTACCCTGTTTTAGATCAGGTGCTAACAGCTGGATTAAGTCCATCCTGCCCTGTTTTAGATCAGGTGCTAACAGCTGGATTAAATCCATCCTGCCCTGTTTTAGATCAGGTGCTAACAGCTGGATTAAGTCCATCCTACCCTGTTTTAGATCAGGTGGTTTATTTCTGTGTTGTGATTGGACCGTTGAGGTCATGTGGTCGTTGGATTGATTCGCGTGCTGCTCCTCCAGGACGGCCTATGAGTGGGTGAACCCTGCGGCCTACGGCCTGGTGGTGGTGACATCATCAGAGGGGCGGAACCTCCCGTACGGCCGGCTGGAGGACATCCTGAGCCGAGATAGCTCCGCCCTCAACTGTCACACCAACGACGACAAGAACGCCTGGTTCGCTGTCGACCTGGGACTCTGGGTCCTCCCCTCCGCATACACACTGAGACACGCCAGGTAGGAAACCTAACGCACCCTAAACACACTGAGACACCAGGGAGGAAACCTAACGCACCCTAAACACACTGAGACACCAGGGAGGAAACCTAACGCACCCTAAACACACTGAGACACCAGGGAGGAAACCTAACGCACCCTAAACACACTGAGACACCAGGGAGGAAACCTAACGCACCCTAAACACACTGAGACACCAGGGAGGAAACCTAACGCACCCTAAACACACTGAGACACCAGGGAGGAAACCTAACGCACCCTAAACACACTGAGACACCAGGGAGGAAACCTAACGCACCCTAAACACACTGAGACCCCAGGGAGGAAACCTAACGCACCCTAAACACACTGAGACACCAGGGAGGAAACCTAACGCACCCTAAACACACTGAGACACCAGGGAGGAAACCTAACGCACCCTAAACACACTGAGACACCAGGGAGGAAACCTAACGCACCCTAAACACACTGAGACACCAGGGAGGAAAGCGCCCCACTTGGACAAAATGAAATGTATAATTGTTTTCCCTCCCTCCCTCCCTCCCTCCCTCCCTCCCTCCCTCCCTCCCTCCCTCCCTCCCTCCCTCCCTCCAGGGGTTATGGCCGCTCGGCCTTGAGGAACTGGGTGTTCCAGGTGTCTAAGGACGGTCAGAGCTGGACCACCCTCTACACCCACGTGGATGACTGTAGCCTCAACGAACCAGGGTACACACACACACACACACACACACACACACACACACACACACACACACACACACACACACACACACACACACACACACACACACACACACGTAGACGACTGTAGCCTCAACAAACCAGGGTACACACTACACCCAGGTATGTGGTATATGTTTCTGTGTATGATAGGTTTGTGTGTGTACCAGGTCTACGGCCAGCTGGCCCCTAGAGTCCAGCAGGGACGAGAAGCAGGGCTGGAGACACATTCGTATCAGGCAGATGGGGAAGAACGCCAGCGGTCAGACCCACTACCTCTCTCTGTCTGGCCTGGAGGTCTACGGCACCGTCACCGCTGTCTGTGAGGACCAGCTAGGTACACCGCCTGTCTGTCTGTCTGTCTGTCTGTCTGTCTGTCTGTCTGTCTGTCTGTCTGTCTGTCTGTGAGGACCAGCTAGGTACACCGCCTGTCTGTCTGTCTGTCTGTCTGTCTGTGAGGACCAGCTAGGTACACCGCCTGTCTGTCTGTCTGTCTGTCTGTCTGTCTGTCTGTCTGTCTGTCTGTCTGTCTGTCTGTCTGTCTGTCTGTGAGGACCAGCTAGGTACACCGCCTGTCTGTCTGTCTGTCTGTCTGTCTGTCTGTCTGTCTGTGAGGACCAGCTAGGTACACCGCCTGTCTGTCTGTCTGTCTGTCTGAGGACCAGCTAGGTACACCGCCTGTCTGTCTGTCTGTCTGTCTGTCTGAGGACCAGCTAGGTACACCGCCTGTCTGTCTGTCTGTCTGTCTGTCTGAGGACCAGCTAGGTACACCGCCTGTCTGTCTGTCTGTCTGTCTGAGGACCAGCTAGGTACACCGCCTGTCTGTCTGTCTGTCTGTCTGTCTGTGAGGACCAGCTAGGTACACCGCCTGTCTGTCTGTCTGTCTGTCTGTCTGTGAGGACCAGCTAGGTACACACACCCTGGGTCTCTGTCTGATACCCTGTCTCTGTTGATCTCCCTCCTGCTCCTGCTCCTCTTCCTCCTCCTCCTCCTCCTGCTCTTCCCCCTCCTCCTCCTGCTCCTTCTCCTGCTCCAGGTAAGGCGGTGAAGGAGGCGGAGGCTAACCTGAGACGCCAGCGGAGGTTGTTCCGCTCCCAGGTGATGAAGTACATCGTCCCCGGGGCCCGCGTGGTGCGGGGCATCGACTGGAAGTGGCGCGACCAGGACGGCACCGCCGGGGAGGGCACCGTGACCGGGGAGGCGCACAACGGTGAGCCCCCTGCTGGGCACCGCCCCGCTGGGAACCATGATGCTAGCTTGGTGCTCATGAAATACTGACACACAGGGGTACACACAGCGTTACACACAGGGGTACACACAGCGTTACACACAGCGTTACACACAGGGGTACACACAGCGTTACACACAGGGGTACACACAGCATTACACACGGGTACACTCAGCGTTACACACAGGGGTACACACAGCGGTACACACAGGGGTACACACAGCGTTACACACAGCGTTACACACAGCGTTACACACAGCGTTACACACAGGGGTACACACAGCGTTACACACAGCGTTACACACAGGGGTACACTCAGCGTTACACACAGCGTTACACACAGCGTTACACACAGCGTTACACACAGGGGTACACACAGCGTTACACACAGGGGTACACACAGCGTTACACACAGGGGTACACACAGGGGTACACATTGCGTTACACACAGCGTTACACACAGGGGTACACACAGCGTTACACACAGGGGTACACACAGGGGTACACACAGCGTTACACACAGGGGTACACTCAGCGTTACACACAGCGTTACACACAGCGTTACACACAGCGTTACACACAGGGGTACACACAGCGTTACACACAGGGGTACACACAGCGTTACACACAGGGGTACACACAGGGGTACACATTGCGTTACACACAGCGTTACACACAGGGGTACACACAGCGTTACACACAGGGGTACACACAGGGGTACACACAGCGTTACACACAGCGTTACACACAGGGGTACACACAGGGGTACACACAGGGGTACACACAGCGTTACACACAGCGTTACACACAGCGTTACACACAGCTGTACACACAGGGGTACACACAGCATTACACACGGGTACACACAGCGTTACACACAGCGTTACACACAGCGTTACACACAGGGGTACACACAGCACTACACACAGCACTACACAGTGGTACACACAGCACTACACACAGCACTACACAGTGGTACACACAGCACTACACACAGCACTACACAGTGGTACACACAGCACTACACACAGCGGTTGCTTTCTTGCGCTCGCTCTCTATTTCTTCTTCTTGTGTGTTTCTGCCACACACCTCCTGGCTCACTAGACTCCCCTTAAAGGCCTTCCTCACACAGTGCTTCACTGTTGTGACTGGACTGAGCCAGCATGGACCACTTTAAAGGCACTCCCAGTATCTTTGACCAGTTGAAGCCTCAGTACTTGGTGTGTCCAGTGGTCCTGTGAGTGTGGGGTGGAGGCTGTGTGTGGGCCGCGTGTCTGACCTGCTGCCCGCTACCTTCCTGTGTGTTCCAGGCTGGATGGATGTGACCTGGGACTCCGGCAGCTCTAACTCTTACCGTATGGGCGCCGAAGGGAAGTTTGACCTCAGGCTTGCGCCAGGGTACGACCCTGAGTCCTCTGCTACCGCCCCGTCACACAAACCTGTCTCATCCACTGTTACAGGACCCGCCTCCTCCGCGCTGGGACCCTCCTCCGCGGCGGGACCCCCGGCCTCCTCCGCGCTGGGCCCCTCCTCCGCGCTGGGCCCCTCCCCGGGGCTGGGCCAGTCGTGGAGCAGCCTGGTGAAGAACAACTGTCCCGAGAGGGGCGGGGCCGGCGCGTCGAGCAGGAAGGGCAGCAGCAGCTCAGTGTGCAGCATAGCGTCCTCCTCCGACATCAGCCTCAGCTCCCTGGGGGGGCCCAGGCCGGACCGCAGGGCCGAGGGCCCGCTGTTGGACATGGGGCCCGGGGTCCCGGTCGGCGTGGGGACGGGAGGCGGGCCTGGCTTTGACGGACAGCAGCAGGATCCCATCGTGGTGTTGTCCTCGGTGACGGAGGCGTGCTCCGGCACGCCGCACGGCGGCGGCGAGGACAAAGAGCTGGCGGCCGCGGCGGGCGTCCCCGTGGGAACGGACCCGGCCGCCGCCATCTCCATGGGTCTGGTGAGCGTGAGCTCGCCCGACGTCAGCTCCGTGTCCGAGGCGTCCGGGAAGGACGCCTCGTCCCAGAGGCCCCTGTGCTCTGCGCCGGGGGCCCGGCTCTCGGTCAGCTCCCTGCTGGCCGCCGGCGGGCCCATGAGCTCCAGCGCCAGCGTGCCCAACCTGTCGTCCCGCGAGGCCAGCTGCCTCATGGAGGCCTTCGTCCGCCGGGCGCCCAACATGTCCCGCACCAACGCCACCAACAACATGAACCTGTCCCGCAGCAGCAGCGACAACAACACCAACACGCTGGGCCGCAACGCCCTGAGTACTGCTGGTGAGTACTACTGTAGTACTACTGATACAACACCAGCCCTGAGTACTGCTGGTGAGTACTACTGTAGTACTACTGATACAACACCAGCCCTGAGTACTGCTGGTGAGTACTACTGTAGTACTACTGATACAACACCAGCCCTGAGTACTGCTGGTGAGTACTACTGTAGTACTACTGATACAACACCAGCCCTGAGTACTGCTGGTGAGTACTACTGTAGTACTACTGATACAACACCAGCCCTGAGTACTGCTGGTGAGTACTACTGTAGTACTACTGATACAACACCAGCCCTGAGTACTGCTGGTGAGTACTACTGTAGTACTACTGATACAACACCAGCCCTGAGTACTGCTGGTGAGTACTACTGTAGTACTACTGATACAACACCAGCCCTGAGTACTGCTGGTGAGTACTACTGTAGTACTACTGATACAACACCAGCCCTGAGTACTACTGTAGTACTACTGATACAACACCAGCCCTGAGTACTGCTAGTGAGGACTACTGTAGTACTACTGATACAACACCAGCCCTGAGTACTGCTGGTGAGTACTACTGTAGTACTACTGATACAACACCAGCCCTGAGTACTGCTGGTGAGTACTACTGTAGTACTACTGATACAACACCAGCCCTGAGTACTGCTGGTGAGTACTACTGTAGTACTACTGATACAACACCAGCCCTGAGTACTGCTAGTGAGTACTACTGTAGTACTACTGATACAACACCAGCCCTGAGTACTGCTAGTGAGTACTACTGTAGTACTACTGATACAACACCAGCCCTGAGTACTGCTAGTGAGTACTACTGTAGTACTACTGATACAACACCAGCCCTGAGTACTGCTGGTGAGTACTACTGTAGTACTACTGATACAACACCAGCCCTGAGTACTGCTAGTGAGTACTACTGTAGTACTGCTTGATGTCTTAAGTTTGACGTGTGTGTGTGTGTGTGTGTGTGTGTGTTTGTGTGTTTGTGTGTAGCGTCTCCTCTCATGGGCGCTCAGAGCTTCCCTAACCTCACCACCACCGGAACAAACTCCACCGTTACCATGTCAACCTCCATAGTGACCAGCAGCAACAACGTAGCCACGGCAACCACAGGCCTCTCGGTGGGTCAGTTGCTAAGCAACACCTTGACGACCAGCCTGACGTCAACGTCAAGCGAGAGCGACACGGGACAGGAGGCAGAGTTCTCTCTCTACGGTCAGTCTCTCACTCTCTCACTCATATACTCACTCACTCTCACTCATATACACTCACTCACTCATATACACTCACTCACTCATATACACTCACTCACTCACTCAGTCACTCAGTCACTCACTCAGTCACATACACTCCCTCATACGTACATACACTCCACATGCACACACACTAAGCTGTAACGCCCTATCCTCTCCTATCCTCTGTACAGACTTCCTGGACAGCTGCCGTGCTAACACGCTATTGGCTGAGCTGGATGACGAGGAGGACCTCCCCGAGCCTGATGACGACGATGATGAGAACGAAGACGACAACCAGGAGGACCAGGAGTACGAGGAGGTTCTGGTACGGCCAATGAACTTCATTCGTCTAGGGCTTCATTCGTCACAATAAGCTTTCAGTGTGTTTCTTAGTCATACTTATTAACATCTATTCCAGGATTGTTTGGTTATACATTTAAAAAAAGTTTCCCCTTATTCCATTTCTGGGGAAACAGGAAATGGTGTGATGGATATTCCAGGGTATTCCATTTCATGGCAACAACGCCTCCTCCATAGCAACAGCATCAGTGTTATAGCAACCACACATCACTTTAGCATCTATACCTTCTCCATAGCAACAGTATCAGTGTTATAGCAACCATACATCACTTTAGCATCTATACCTTCTCCATAGCAACAGTATCAGTGTTATAGCAACCGTACATCACTTTAGCATCTATACCTTCTCCATAGCAACAGCATCAGTGTTATAGCAACCATACATCACTTTAGCATCTATACCTTCTCCATAGCAACAGCATCAGTGTTATAGCAACCATACATCACTTTAGCATCTATACCTTCTCCATAGCAACAGCATCAGTGTTACAGCACCCATACATCATCATACTATCACCGTAGCAACATCACCATCACTTCAACGACGACCACAGCTGAGACGTTCCATATTCAATTCTCCACCATGGTTCCATCACCACGGCGACCGTTTGACCACGTGTGTGTGTGTGTGCAGGAGGAGGAGGAGTATGAGACGAAGGGGGGCAGGAGGAGGATGTGGGACGATGACTTCGTCCTGAAGAGACAGTTCTCTGCTCTGGTGCCCGCCTTCGACCCCAGACCCGGCCGGACCAACGTCCAGCAGACCACGGATCTGGACATTCCCCCTCCCGGTACACACCTCAGAGATATCACTGTTCATAGAGGAGGAGAGGCAGTGGTGGAGCGCTTCCTAGGCACTCGGAGACACTGGACAAACATAAGAGAGCATCAAACCAGCCCAATGTTACTACAAAGTCAACACATGAAGTCTGAGCCCAGTTGCATTGTGTTCATCCTCCACCCTAACCCTGGTGGTGCATGCAGGTACCCCCCGCATGGAGGTGCCCGAGGAGGTGGAGTGCGCCCCCTCCCCCCACCTGGCGCTGGTGCTGAAGGTAGCGGGTCTTGGCACCACACGCGAGGTGGAGCTCCCTCTGTCCAACTACAAGTCCACCATCTTCTACTACGTCCAGAAGCTGCTGCAGCTCTCATGCAGCGGAGCTGTCAAGTCTGACAAGCTACGTCGCATCTGGGAACCCACCTACACGTACGCACAATACTCATATTCATACTCATATTATTAGAGTATCTGAGCCCACCTACACGTACGCACAATACTCATATTCATACTCATATTATTAGAGTATCTGAGCCCACCCACACGTACGCAGAATGTATATATCTTGTTCTCTTGCTACTGTGTCTCTTAACCCTAACCAGTTATCTAATGCGTTGATTGTTGAGCCTTTTGAGATGCACTTTGTTTGGTGTGTAATTATCGTTTCTCATCTACAGGATAATGTACCGAGAGATGAAGGACTGCGATAAAGAGAAAGAAAGCTACAAGATGGTAAAACGATCCTTCTTAGTTACACTACAGCTAGCTATGGCTAGGAGGAAGCTAAGCTACATGACAGCTAGCCATGGCTAAGATGAAGCTAAGTTACATTATAGCTAGCAATGGCTAGGAGGAGGCTAAGCTACATTTCAGTTAAAACTATGGCTAGGAGGAAGCTTAAGCTACTTTACAGCTAAAACTATGGCTAGGAGGAAGCTAAGCTACATTTCAGTTAAAACTATGGCTAGGAGGAAGCTAAGCTCATGGTTTGAGTTTCATCAGTGCCCTGACCGTTCACCTTTGCCCTCCAGGAGTTCTGTGAACATGGTGTGGGTGGTGGGGGTCGTCCCGGGGGGCTGAGCCCTGGCTCCGTGTCAACCAATCAGAGCAGTGAGATCCTGGGCGCAGCCAGGGAGGCGGCGCAGGCCAAGGCAGGCTGCATCCAGAACGCCTGTGGAGTGGAGGACGTCCTCCAGTTGCTACGGATACTCTACATCATCGGAGGAGACCCCGCCTCCAACGCTCGCACCCTACAGGAAGGTACGTTACGCAAAACAGGAAGTCACTAAACACTACAGGAAGGTATGTTACGCCATACAGGAAGTCACTAAACACTACAGGAAGGTATGTTACGCCATACAGGAAGTCACTAAGCACTACAGGAAATGTGTACACACTGGAAGGTATCTTATGCAAGACAGGAAGTTGGATAGTGAGATAATTAACATTTGATTTAGTTTATTATTCTTCAAACATGCTAATGATCAGATGAACCGGACATGTAGGCATGCATTTGTTTTACATCTTTTTTTATACAAATGTTAACTGTGTGTGTGTGTGTGTGTGTGTGTGTGTGTGTGTGTGTGTGTGTGTGTGTGTGTGTGTGTGTGTGTGTGTGTGTGTGTGTGTGTGTGTGTGTGTGTGTGTGTGTGTGTGTGTGTGTAGAGGTGGATGAGTTACAGTTTAATGCGTCTCCAGATGAGTTCACCAGTAAGAAGGTCACCACCAAGATCCTGCAGCAGATAGAGGTAATAAACACACTGTACCTACACTCTCTCTCTCCATACAGACCTAGTGTCTCTCTCCCAGGAGCCTCTAGCTAGCGGAGCGCTACTCCCTCTCTCTCTCCATACGTACCGTGTGTCTCTCTCCCCAGGAGCCCCTAGCTCTAGCTAGCGGTGCGCTACTCCCTCTCTCCCTCTCTCTCTCCATACGTACCGTGTGTCTCTCTCCCCAGGAGCCCCTAGCTCTAGCTAGCGGTGCGCTACTCCCTCTCTCCCTCTCTCTCTCCATACGTACCGTGTGTCTCTCTCCCCAGGAGCCCCTAGCTCTAGCTAGCGGTGCGCTACCAGACTGGTGTGAACAGCTGACCTCCAAGTGTCCCTTCCTCATCCCCTTCGAGACCCGGCAGCTGTACTTCACCTGCACGGCCTTCGGGGCCTCCAGGTACTAAACGATATCAAATAGACACTGGTGTAGTGGTATATCTGTAGAGAGGTGTTTGTACCTGTACTGTATCTCCTCAGGGCCATCGTGTGGCTCCAGGTACTAAACGATATCAAATAGACACTGGTGTAGTGGTATATCTGTAGAGAGGTGTTTGTACCTGTACTGTATCTCCTCAGGGCCATCGTGTGGCTCCAGGTACTAAACGATATCAAATAGACACTGGTGTAGTGGTATATCTGTAGAGAGGTGTTTGTACCTGTACTGTATCTCCTCAGGGCCATCGTGTGGCTCCAGAACCGGCGTGAGGCCACCATTGAGCGCTCGCGCCCGCCCACCACGGTGCGGCGGGACGACCCGGCCGAGTTCCGCGTGGGCCGTCTGAAACACGAGCGGGTCAAGGTTCCCCGCGGAGACGCCATGATGGAGTGGGCCGAGAGCGTCATGCAGATCCACGCGGACAGGAAGTCGGTGCTGGAGGTGAGGGCTCACGTGTGCTGAAGCTGCTCCACAAGAGGAGGAAGTGTTTTAGAGATTCCTCTACGACGTCGGGAGGAGGGGACAGGTGTGTCTCTGGGGGAGGAGGGGACAGGTGTGTCTCTGGGGGAGGAGGGGACAGGTGTGTCTCTGGGGGAGGAGGGGACAGGTGTGTCTCTGGGGGAGGAGGGGACAGGTGTGTCCCTGGGGGAGGAGGGGACAGGTGTGTCCCTGGGGGAGGAGGGGACAGGTGTGTCCCTGGGGGAGGAGGGGACAGGTGTGTCTCTGGGGGAGGAGGGGACAGGTGTGTCCCTGGGGGAGGAGGGGACAGGTGTGTCCCTGGGGGAGGAGGGGACAGGTGTGTCCCTGGGGGAGGAGGGGACAGGTGTGTCCCTGGGGGAGGAGGGGACAGGTGTGTCCCTGGGGGAGGAGGGGACAGGTGTGTCCCTGGGGGAGAAGGGGACAGTTGTGTCCCTGGGGGAGGAGGGGACCGGTGTGATGGGTGTGGTGGTGTGTCCCTGCGCTAGGTGGAGTTCCTGGGGGAGGAGGGCACCGGTCTGGGGCCTACCCTGGAGTTCTACGCCCTGGTGGCTGCTGAGTTCCAGAGGACCTCGCTGGGCATGTGGCTCTGTGATGACGACTTCCCTGATGACGAGTCACGACAGGTACCTGTCTGTCTCTCTACCCGTCTGCCTCTCTACCCGTCTGTCTCTCTCTCTACTTGTCTCTCTACCCGTCTGTCTCTCTACCCGTCTCTCTCTCTCACATATATTTATCTCTACAGGTGGAGGTTGGAGCCCCCTGGTTACTACGTCCAGCTGATGTGTATTATATTTGATATATTGTACATGATCTCCGTCTCTACAGGTGGATCTGGGTGGAGGCCGGAAGCCCCCTGGTTACTACGTCCAGCGTTCCTGCGGTCTCTTCCCCGCCCCCTTCCCCCAGGACAGCGAGGAGGTGGAGCCAATCAGCAAGCTGTTCCACTTCCTGGGCGTGTTCCTGGCCAAGTGCATCCAGGACAACCGGCTGGTGGACCTGCCCATCTCCCAGCCCTTCTTCAGGCTGCTCTGCATGGGGGACATCAAGTCCACCATGAGCAAGCTGCTGCACCACGCCCACCACCCCGACGGCCAATCAGAGGCCTCCACCGAGGACGGCCAGGAGACCTACTCCCTGGGCAGCGAGGACGAGGACTCCAAGTCCCAGTTCATCCTGGACCCCCCCAAACCCAAGCCCCCCGCCTGGTACCACGGAATCCTGACCTGGGACCACTTCCAGCTGGTCAACCCCCACAGGTGAGACAGGGCACCAGACAGACAGGTTTCTAGACAGACAGGGCACCAGACAGACAGGTTTCTAGACAGACAGGGCACCAGACAGACAGGGCACCAGACAGACAGGTTTCTAGACAGACAGGGCACCAGACAGACAGGTTTCTAGACAGACAGGGCACCAGACAGACAGGGCACCAGACAGACAGGTTTCTAGACAGACAGGGCACCAGACAGACAGGTTTCTAGACAGACAGGGCACCAGACAGACAGGTTTCTAGACAGACAGGGCACCAGACAGACAGGGCACCAGACAGACAGGTTTCTAGACAGACAGGGCACCAGACAGACAGGTTTCTAGACAGACCGGGCACCAGACAGACAGGTTTCTAGACAGACAGGGCACCAGACAGACAGGTTTCTAGACAGACAGGGCACCAGACAGACAGGGCACCAGACAGACAGGTTTCTAGACAGACAGGGCACCAGACAGACAGGTTTCTAGACAGACCGGGCACCAGACAGACAGGTTTCTAGACAGACAGGGCACCAGACAGACAGGTTTCTAGACAGACAGGGCACCAGACAGACAGGGCACCAGACAGACAGGTTTCTAGACAGACCGGGCACCAGACAGACAGGTTTCTAGACAGACAGACCGATAGACATGCAGTTTTAAGGGAAGTCATGTCAATTTGATTTGTTAATTGTGTGTGTGTGTGTGTCACTGTGTGTGTGTGTGTGTGTGTGTGTCTCTCTGTGTGTGTGTGTGTGTCTCTGTGTGTGTGTGTGTGTGTGTGTGTGTGTGTCTCTGTGTGCAGGGCCCGGTTCCTGCGCGAGGTGAAGGAGCTGTGTGTGAGGAGGAGGCAGATCGTGAGCAGTAAGACTCTCTCAGAGGAC
The DNA here is from genome assembly GCA_026745465.1 of Lota lota. Classification (NCBI taxonomy): domain Eukaryota; kingdom Metazoa; phylum Chordata; class Actinopteri; order Gadiformes; family Lotidae; genus Lota; species Lota lota. The sequence goes on along the minus strand of JACYXH010000299.1, from coordinate 126,428 downwards.
GATAAGAACACCAGACTACAAGACCTGATGCTGAGGAACCCCCTGGGGTCTGGACCCCCCCTCAGCATCGACGACCTGGGGTAGGACAGCCCCTCAAATATACCCTTATATATATCCTGATATGGGTTAATAATGCATACTAACCCGTCTCCTTCTCTACCTGTCTGTCTCTCAGGTTGAATTTCCAGTTCTGTCCGTCCTCTAAAGTCCACGGCTTCTCTGCTGTGGACCTGAAGCCCAACGGAGACGACGAGGTAGGACCACTCCCTGTCTCACTGCCTGTCTCACTGCCTGTCTCACTGTTTATGAACCTGTCTCACTGTGTTTGTGCAGATGGTAACCATGGAGAATGCGGAGGAGTACATAGAGTTGATGTTTGACTTCTGTATGCACACTGGCATCCAGAAGCAGATGGACGCCTTCAGAGGTACAGTAGACCCATCACACATTAGATCTAGATATAGAAGCTATAGAGACATCGCCTATACCTGGAGCTATCTACGTATCCATATTGTAGAAGTGTAGTTTCCAGAGGGCAGAGTGTTACCTATGGAGAAGATGTGTGTATACCTCATATATAGATGTCTATATCACTGTTCCAGAGGATGTGTGTATACCTCATATATAGATGTCTATATCACTGTGTTCCAGAGGATGTGTATACCTTAATAGAGATGTCTATATCACTGTGTTCCAGAGGATGTGTATACCTTAATAGAGATGTCTATATCACTGTGTTCCAGAGGATGTGTGTAAACCTTAATAGAGATGTCTATATCACTGTGTTCCAGAGGATGTGTGTAAACCTTAATAGAGATGTCTATATCACTGTGTTCCAGAGGATGTGTGTAAACCTTAATAGAGATGTCTATATCACTGTGTTCCAGAGGATGTGTATACCTTAATAGAGATGTCTATATCACTGTGTTCCAGAGGATGTGTATACCTTATATAGAGATGTCTATATCACTGTGTTCCAGAGGATGTGTGTATACCTTAATAGAGATGTCTATATCACTGTGTTCCAGAGGATGTGTGTATACCTTAATAGAGATGTCTATATCACTGTGTTCCAGAGGATGTGTGTATACCTTAATAGAGATGTCTATATCACTGTGTTCCAGAGGATGTGTGTAAACCATAATAGAGATGTCTATATCACTGTGTTCCAGAGGATGTGTGTATACCTTATATAGAGATGTCTATATCACTGTGTTCCAGAGGATGTGTGTATACCTTATATAGAGATGTCTATATCACTGTGTTCCAGAGGATGTGTATACCTTATATAGAGATGTCTATATCACTGTGTTCCAGAGGGCTTCAACAGAGTGTTCCCAATGGAGAAGATGAGCTCCTTCAGCCACAACGAGGTCCAGATGATCCTCTGTGGCAACCAATCACCTTCCTGGACCGCCGATGACATCATCAACTACACAGAGCCCAAGCTGGGCTACACCAGAGACAGGTGCTGAGTCCTCCTACACGCTCTACACAGTGTAGTAATACTCTGGTAATACTGGGCTGCTGGGCCCTCCTCTGGTATTATGTTATAGTAGTACTGTTGTAATACTGTAGAAGTACTGTATGTCTCCCTGTAGCCCTGGGTTTATGAGGTTGTGTGGGATGTAGCAGTACTGTAGTAGTACTCCAGTAGTACTGTAGTAAAGCTGTATATCTCCCTGTAGCCCTGGGTTTATGAGGTTGTGTGGGATGTAGCAGTACTGTAGTAGTACTCCAGTAGTACTGTAGTAATGTTGTATATCTCCCTGTAGCCCTGGGTTCGTGAGGTTCGTCCAGGTCCTGTGTGGGATGTCTTCAGACGAGAGGAAGGCGTTCCTGCAGTTCACCACCGGCTGCTCCACGCTGCCCCCTGGTGGGCTGGCCAACCTGCACCCCAGACTCACCATCGTTAGGAAGGTGAGACGCTGCTCCAGGTCCTCCTCTCGCTCTAAAATACTCTAATATGCTCTAGTACGCTGTAGTGAGCTCTAAAGCTCTTAGATGCTGTAGTACGCTGTAGTGAGCTCTAAAATGGGCTGTGATGGCTGCTGGGGGGATGGCTGTGATGGCTGCTGGGGGGGATGGCTGTGATGGCTGCTGGGGGGATGGCTGTGATGGCTGCTGGGGGGATGGCTGTGATGGCTGCTGGGGGGATGGCTGTGATGGCTGCTGGGGGGGATGGCTGTGATGGCTGCTGGGGGGATGGCTGTGATGGCTGCTGGGGGGATGGCTGTGATGGCTGCTGGGGGGATGGCTGTGATGGCTGCTGGGGGGATGGCTCTGATGGCTGTTGTGTTTCAGGTGGACGCTACAGACTCCAGCTACCCCTCGGTCAACACCTGCGTCCACTACCTGAAGCTGCCCGAGTACTCCTCCGAGGTCATCATGCGGGAACGCCTGCTGGCCGCCACCATGGAGAAAGGCTTCCATCTCAACTGAGCATGCTCCATCCGTCGCCCGAGCCCCGCCCACCGCCCGGCGAAGCAGCCGGCCAATCGGAGCAGTCCCAGGAGGGGCGCTGGTCAGCGAGGAAGAGGCAGTGTTGTGTGTTTGTTTTCAGACGTTTAAAGAAAAGTTTAAGTTGTGCTCTCCTCCCTCTCTCTCCTGTCCTCATCCTGGCTGCTGTCTGTCTCTCCCTCGTCCGTCCGTCCGTGTGTGTGTGTGTGTGTGTGTGTGTGTGTGTGTGTGTGTGTGTGTGTGTGTGTGTGTGTGTGTGTGTGTGTGTGTGTGTGTGTGTGTGTGTGTGTGTGTGTGTGTGTGTGTGTGTGTGTGTGTGTGTGTGGAGAGGCGTGGTGGCTGTGTGGGGGGTTGTAGCGGTCCCAGTGCCTGCCTGGCTCCCCTGCAGACAGACCCCCTACTGGGGTGGGTCCAGACCGAGTTAGGACCAGGCACAAGCAGAATGAACCAAACAAGCTCAGCTCCCTGTATTTTCTTTGTATATTATAAACCTTTATTTAACTCAAGTTGCAGTTTGAGGTCAACAGATATTTTCAAATGTGTATGCTCCAAACAAAAAAATCATTAAAATATTTGCAAAGTATGAAACCATGTTGTCGTCATCGTCGTGGCGACTCGTGCTGATGAAGAATAAACCAAGTGGTTATCATTGTGATCCAGTGTCTACCCCGTTGTCGTGGTGATGGGGCATGGGCTCCATGGTAGTCGTGGTGACGGTATGGGCTCCATGGTAGTCGTGGTGACGGTATGGGCTCCATGGTAGTCGTGGTGACGGTATGGGCTCCATGGTAGTCGTGGTGACGGTATGGGCTCCATGGTAGTCGTGGTGACGGTATGGGCTCCATGGTAGTCGTGGTGCTGATGTCGTCAGCTGTGGGCCAGCGTGTCCAGGGCGGTGAGCGGGGCCAGGATGCGTGTGTGGTTCGTCTCCACCACGTGTCCATTCTGGATCATCTCATCCAGGATGATGTGGACCTTGTCCATGTTGAACATGATCTGATGGCCACTTAAGGAGCTCAACACACACTTGTTTGTTCCATAAAGTGAAGACCGGTTTATTTACTGAAGAAGTGAGGACACCTTTTTCCTTGTCACCCATGAATGTGAAAGTTCATATTGTAACTAGATGGCGATTGATAATCCCTAATATTTCCTCAAATGATCTGCACCCTAAAAGTAATGCAAGTTTCACCACTGGACTGAGAACTTCAAGAGATTATAAAAGGTAAAGTTGTAAAGTGAGGACCTACAAATTAGAGTTAAGCATGTTTGAATATTAAGGAGTACATGTGCACACACACAACTCAACTGAGTGGCCAGCAGGGGTCACTAGAGGATACGTCCAGCTCACTCTGTGGAGACAAAACACCCAGTCAGAACACACCGCTGATATAGTTTACTATGAAACACAAGCTAATTGGCTGTGGCTGGAGGTCCCTGTTGCCAAGGTTACTCAGCTCAGCAGCTGATTGGTGGCTTCAGTGGGTCGGAACTCACCACCCGGCTGAAGTACTTGTCCAGAATCTCCACGAAGTTGTGGACCAGCTCGTAGACGGACAGCTCGTTCTGGAAGAGAGGCCGGCGTCAACACACACTGCTCTACTGCACTGTCTGGTCCTGGTCAACACACTGCTCTACTGCACTGTCTGGTCCTGGTCAACACACTGCTCTACTGCACTGTCTGGTCCTGGTCAACACACTGCTCTACTGCACTGTCTGGTCCTGGTCAACACACTGCTCTACTGCACTGTCTGGTCCTGGTCAACACACTGCTCTACTGCACTGTCTGGTCCTGGTCAACACACTGCTCTACTGCACTGTCTGGTCCTGGTCAACACACTGCTCTACTGCACTGTCTGGTCCTGGTCAACACACTGCTCTACTGCACTGTCTGGTCCTGGTCAACACACACTGCTCTACTGCACTGTCTGGTCCTGGTCAACACACTGCTCTACTGCACTGTCTGGACCTGGTCAACACACACTGCTCTACTGCACTGTCTGGTCCTGGTCAACACACTGCTCTACTGCACTGTCTGGTCCTGGGGTCAGAGAGGAGATCTTAAAACAAAAACCTCTGAAACGGTGAGACCTAGCGTAGGGCTGTAGTTAGCATGTTGAAACGGTGAGACCTAGCGTAGGGCTGTAGTTAGCATGTTGAAACGGTGAGACCTAGCGTAGGGCTGTAGTTAGCATGTTGAAACGGTGAGACCTAGCGTAGGCCTGTAGTTAGCATGAAGTCCTTTAGCAGACGCTTCTATCCAGAGTGACTCACCCTGAATTTAAAGACATGTTACTAAGAGGCAGGTAGGGGCTACAGATCTACACTACCCTGCCTGGAGACACGACGCCACTTCCACCGAACACATCTCCCCTGTTCTTAACTCCTCCAACTGCTCTGAGCAAACTAGTGATTTCTATGTGGCTGTTATCTCCAGATGTATGAAGCAGTGATAGTAAGTCACCTCTGACTCGGTGATTCCCACCACGACGTAGAGCGAGGCGTAGTGGCGGTACACCAGCTTGAAGTCCTTGTACTCCACGAAGGAGCACTAGACAGGAGGTCGGTACAGGAACAGCATTACAACTGGATTACAACACTCCTATTACTGCCGTTAGGATCAGGCCAGTGAGGAGGATCTCACTGGGTTCCTTACCTCTACACGTTTAGAACAGTGTAAAGTATTACACACGTTTAGAACAGTGTAATTATAATACATGTTTATAACTGTGTAACGTATAATGATCAAATGAAGGAAAATCCTGAAAAGTGGAGATGCAGACAGACATGCAGCTATGCAGACAGACAGAGAGACAGACAGACAACCATGCAGAAAGGCAGGCTTGCAGACAGACAGGGAGGGATTCAGAGAGACAGACAGCTATGCAACGTAGACAGACAGACAGCTAGCCAGAGACAGACAGACAGCTAGCCAGAGACAGACAGACAGGGATGCAGACAGACCTCTTCCTTCTTGCGGTACAGACAGCCCCGCACCACGTCCGCCTCCATGGCCGCCCTCCTGCGGAGCTCCACCGGCTGGTAGTACCGGGACAGCCGGGTCTGACCCTGGCGGTTCACCATCAGCACGAACTTTATCATCTCCACTCCTGAACAGAACCACGGTACTGCTCTTACGCGTGTGTGTGTGTGTGTGTGTGTGTGTGTGTGTGTGTGTGTGTGTGTGTGTGTGTGTGTGTGTGTGTGTGTGTGTGTGTGTGTGTGTGTGTGTGTGTTTAGATTCAATGATTCGCTTGCCGCCGTTAACTCGTGGTATTATTCTTATAATACATCATAATACTAATTATCGGTATTGTTCTAATACATCCATGGTATCATATTAGTAGCCTGTTGGAGGGAACTACACAACATATCTACATACATCATATTCATAAGTGTTATTAATATATGATCATCAATATATTAGGAATAGCAGTTATAGTTAGCGTTATAAAGAGCATGCAAACTCACCAAACTACCGCTTCTTTTTACAATAACTTACAGCTCATAACCAAATACGTTCCATCTTCTGGTACACTGCTCTGCTGCGCATGCTCAGTGCGCCGTGTCCCGGCATGCAGCGCGGCGTGCAGCCAGCAGATCCAGGCAGAGCCGTAATGTCGGCCGGCTAGATCCAGCAGATCCAGACTCCCGACTCCTGCCGCAGCCACAACACAGCCGACCGTCCACACTCACCAGCCCGCACACAGCAGCGGCACGACCGGCGGAGCGGAGAGCCGGGGTGACCGGGGGGTGATCATCCAGCTGATCGGAGCGCTGCTGGGACTTTCCTACTTTCTCTCCAAAAAATATGGATGAAGGAGGAGGTGGTGGTGGAGGAGGAGGAGGGGTGGGAATGGCCGCCCCGAGACAGCCGCAGCAAGGGAACAACAACTCCGCTAACCAGCCGATGGGCGCCGGGGGCGGCGGGGTTCTGGTGCCGCAGCAGCAGGCGGCGGAGGAGATGCCACCGCGGCCACAGCAGTACACCATCCCCGGCATCCTGCACTACATCCAGCACGAGTGGGCCCGCTTCGAGATGGAGAGGGCGCACTGGGAGGTGGAGCGGGCCGAGCTGCAGGTAGCTAACCCCGGCTAGCACCACGGGCTCACCGGGCCTGCTAAAAACAACGGCAGCAACGTCGGTTTAAAATAGATCTAGGGACATTTTCTGCGGGGATAGGTTGTCTGTTTCGGCTTGGTGTGTGAGTGGATTGGTACCGTTGGTGTTATTATCGTGTTATTACGGATAAAGAGTTAGTTAACGGTACAGAGTAGCGGGGTGCTAGTTAGGCGAGCTTACCCTTAGCCAACGTTACCCGTTAGCCTCTGGTGCTGTCACAGGGCAGCGGCTCGTTCTTACGCCCACACACACCGCCTCCAGACGGGTCAACGTCTACCTGACCAGCACTTTACTAGCCCGCTTCATCTGCGAAGTAACAGTATTGAAGTACTAGTGAATCCAGCGGCCTGTCGGCTGATATGTGACCGTATCATCCATCAGGCCGAGCCGCTACGACAGCTGTGCCTCGTCCGTCGTTCCCCGGGGGGTCTGGGCTCCAGCGGTGTAGTTACACAGTATAGTGCTAAGTGTTCCCTAAATGATATGTACATGGAGGTCCAAACACAACACCATGTAGACAATGGGACGGGATATATATGACGTGCAGTATGTTTGTATGATGTATACAGCCGTTCCTGGGTCGCCTGTTTCTGTCGTTTTTCATTTAACCACATTTTTAAGTGTGTGTGTTCAAGGGCAAAATTGTGTGTGTGTGTGTGTGTGTGTGTGTGTGTGTGTGTGTGTGTGTGTGTGTGTGTGTGTGAGAGAGAGAAAGATAACTCTTGGTACATATCATCTGTGCTGTCCTGACTTGTTGTGACTCTGGTGCATACTTAGAGTATGACGTCTGCAGGGAGAGAGAGCTGTCATATTCCAAGAATACTACTCCTGAGTACTGTAGAATACTAGTCTAGAATGATCTACACTACTACAATAGAATATTACCCTAGACCACTCAACTATAGCACTCCTGAATACTATGCTATAGTAGGATACTACAGTATAAAGCTCTACAATGCTACGGTCCAATACTGAATTCACAAGATTAATACACTAGAATACTATAGAATGAGTCAATACTACAATAGAATACTCTTGAATACTACTCTATATAATCTACAGTGCTCTACAATACTTCTCTGGAAATCTCCAGTTGAATCCTCCAGTAGAGTACTGCGTTGTCCCCTAGTGTGTCCCCTAGTGTGTCCCCTGGTGTGTCCCCTGGTGTGTCCCCTGGTGTGTCCCCTAGTGTGTCCCCTGGTGTGTCCCCTAGTGTGTCCCCTGGTGTGTCCCCTAGTGTGTCCCCTAGTGTGTCCCCTGGTGTGTCAGGCCTGGTGTGTCCCCTAGTGTGTCCCCTAGTGTGTCCCCTGGTGTGTCCCCTGGTGTGTCCCCTAGTGTGTCAGGCCTGGTGTGTCCCCTGGTGTGTCAGGCCTGTGGGCACTATGGTGGACTACCACAGGTCTTCTACCAACACAAGGTTCTGGCTAGATTGACTGGATGTTGATGACCCTTGTCCTGTGGTTGGGTATGTTTACTGTGTAAACTCTGTACAGAGTGGACACACAGAACCTCTGATCACCTACTGGTTCTCCTGGGAGCTGCCCAGTACAACCACTGCCTGCTACTGTTGGACACTGGAGCTGCCTAGTACAGCCACAGGCTTCTACTGGGCGTTTACCAGTTCCAGATGATGGTTGGTTACCTGTAGAGTAGACTAACTTACCAACACTCTGACTATCCTACCAGCTCAAAGTAGTAGGACCTCCAGATTATGGTAGATCAGAGAAGAGGTCTCCTGGGCCCGGCTCTAAAAGTAGACTGACCAAGAATAACAGTGTCACGCTCACGATGGAGTGTGTTTGAAACTGATAGCAGATCCAGGGGAAGCAACTGTTGATTCAGACATGAGACAGGTGGTTCTGATGAACCCAGTTATACCAGGAAACACCACGCCACTCCCCCAGCTCATGAGTCATGTTCACATCTAATACTCAGTCGCTCACTCAGTCACTCACTCAGTCAGTCGCTCACTCACTCACTCAGTCACTCACTCAGTCGCTCACTCACTCAGTCAGTCAGTCACTCACTCAGTCGCTCACTCACTCACTCACTCAGTCAGTCGCTCACTCACTCACTCACTCAGTCGCTCACTCACTCAGTCAGTCGCTCACTCACTCAGTCAGTCGCTCACTCACTCACTCGCTCACTCAGTCAGTCAGTCAGTCACTCACTCAGTCGCTCACTCACTCACTCACTCAGTCGCTCACTCACTCACTCACTCACTCACTCAGTCGCTCACTCACTTACTCACTCACTCACTCATAAATAACAATAATACAGGTAATGGTCCAAGAGACAGGGCTCTAACTACCAGTAGTACCTCTTGTAGTATACATTACTACAGTGATAACAACGCCACACTGGAACCATCAGCAGGACAGGGCTCTAACTACCAGTAGAACCATCACCAGGACAGGGCTCTAACTACCAGTAGAACCATCACCAGGACAGGGCTCTAACTACCAGTAGAACCATCACCAGGACAGGGCTCTAACTACCAGTAGAACCATCACCAGGACAGGGCTCTAACTACCAGTAGAACCATCACCAGGACAGGGCTCTAACTACCAGTAGAACCATCAGCAGGACAGGGCTCTAACTACCAGTAGTACCTCTTGTAGTATACATTACTACAGTGATAACAACGCCACACTGGAACCATCAGCAGGAACGCTGCAGCCAGACAACCCTCTAGAAGGAGCAGCGGTTCTGCTCGGTTCTGCTCGGTTCTGCTCGGTTCTGCTCGGTTCACAGAGGACGTATTTCCTGCGGTTTGAAGGAAAGCGTCCTAATGTCTCGGTACTTTGAACAGTGCAGCAGACCGGGGTTCGGGTTTCCACTGGTTTCTGTGGACCATGTGGGACCAGCCTGTCCACTCTTGGGAACCAGAAGAATGATTCACTCTGGCCCCCCCTCCCGTTCAGACTGGCCCGGGTCGGGCCAGTCCATCCAATACGGGCCGGGTTTGACACCATGACTGTACAGAGGAGCGCCCTATGGGAGCACCCTTCTCATAAACAACCAAGATGGCTGCCGCTGATGTGTCACACGTTTCATTGCTCTGATTGGCTGTAGGTCTGTTGTTAACAGCCCTGCAAACGGAGAGTGAACTGAGAGGTTCCAGACTAGTACGCGTTTGAGGATTGGCCTGCGATGCCAGGGTAGTATTCCCTGGGTGGTCCGGTCAGTCTGTGACGACCGGACCACCAGCGCCAGGCGCTACTGCCGGCCTGGAGTCTGGAGTCAGACGCGGTGCTAAGGTACCCTGCTGCTTGTCTCTCTCCGTCTGTCTGTCTGTCTGTCTGTCTGTCTGTCTGTCTGTCTGTCTGTCTGTCTGTCTGTCTGTCTGTCTGTCTGTCTGTCTGTCTGTCTGTCTGTCTGTCTGTCTCTCTCTCTCTCTCTCTCTCTCTCTCTCTCTCTCTCTCTCTCTCTCTCTCTCTCTCTCTCTCTGTCTCTCTCTGTCTCTCATATACACACAGAGTAGACACACACATATTTCCTTGTTGTCATGACGACACTAGAGGAAGTAGGGACCCCCAGTCAAACTACTGTTGCCATGTGCACCTTAGTTATGTGTGTGTGTGTGTGTGTGTGTGTGTGTTATTAATAGCCCACTGTGTCTTACATGCCTTCAGTGTTTGGTTTCAGAGCCAGCTGGACGGACACAGACAGACAGACAGATGATGATTATCTTAATCTGGGATCCAGTCCTACTATTGCTGCGTTTCCATCCAGATGAATCGCACATCTGAACCCAAATCTCATGAAATCTGCAGAAGAAAATGCCATTTTATGTGGGTTTCCATCCACTACTGTTAGACCAAAATTAGGAGTTGTTTCATTAAGATGAGCAGTAGGTGGCGCTATTTCTCCAGTCAGGTGCCATTATACCAGTGCAGAAGAAGAGGGCACAATGAGGTGGTGTAATTAAAAGAACGCCAGTCAAACCTCAACCGAAGGAAACAAAAGTTTGATGACAGAGAGTGGACTGTCTACCCTGGACAATGGACATCTGGAATATTACAGCTGTGTTCTAGAAGGGTTCTGGTATAACAGCTGTGTTCTAGAAGGGTTCTGGTATAACAGCTGTGTTCTAGAAGGGTTCTGGTATATTACAGCTGTGTTCTAGAAGGGTTCTGGTATAACAGCTGTGTTCTAGAAGGGTTCTGGTATAACAGCTGTGTTCTAGAAGGGTTCTGGTATATTACAGCTGTGTTCTAGAAGGGTTCTGGTATATTACAGCTGTGTTCTAGAAGGGTTCTGGTATATTACAGCTGTGTTCTAGAAGGGTTCTGGTATATTACAGCTGTGTTCTAGAAGGGTTCTGGTATAACAGCTGTGTTCTAGAAGGGTTCTGGTATATTACAGCTGTGTTCTAGAAGGGTTCTGGTATATTACAGCTGTGTTCTAGAAGGGTTCTGGTATATTACAGCTGTGTTCTAGAAGGGTTCTGGTATATTACAGTTGTGTTCTAGAAGGGTTCTGGTATATTACAGCTGTGTTCTAGAAGGGTTCTGGTATATTACAGCTGTGTTCTAGAAGGGTTCTGGTATATTACAGCTGTGTTCTAGAAGTAGGGCAGGTAGGCCTAGCTGCCTTGCTCAAGGACCCCTGGCACTACCCCCGCCATGTGAACATGGGTGACAATGGATCCTGGAGGACAGGAGATGATATCCGATCATACTTTCTGGATCCTAGTGGTTCCTGAACTGTCTCTCCCCCCCCAGGCCAGGATAGCCTTCCTCCAGGGAGAGAGGAAGGGTCAGGAGAACTTGAAGAACGACCTCGTCAGAAGAATCAAGATGTTGGAATACGCTCTGAAACAGGAGCGGTAAGAACCTCCTC